>JAOTQR010059023.1:0-14041 GCA_025774065.1 Solanum ossicruentum | reverse complement strand
TGGTCAAACAAATCATCAATCCTAGGTAGAGGATACTTATTCTTTATGGTGACCCTATTAAGTTGCCGGTAGTCAATGCACATTCTAAGAAACCCATCCTTGTTCACAAACAACACTGAAGCACCCAAGGTGATTGCCTAGGCCTAATAAAACCCATCTCCAACAAGTCCCTCGATTGCTCCTTCAATTTTTTTAACTCCGTTTGAGTCGTACAATTAGGGGAATAGAAATGGTTGAGTATCGGAAAGGAGGTCTATACCAAAATCTATTTTCCTTTCAGGAGGTACACTGGGAAGGTCATTAGGAAAGACATCAAGAAACTCATTTACCACCGGAACCAACTCTATAGGAAAGACTTTGGACTCAACATGCCTAACCCTCACAAAATGATAGAGACACCCCTTAGAGATCAACTTTTGGGCTTTAATGCAAGAGAAACCTACTCTTGACCACTATATCATGACTCTCCCACTCAAGGACAGGTTCATTTGGGAATTGGAACTTGAACCTATAGGTTCTACAATCACTAGAGGCATAATATGCATGCAACTAATCCATCCCTAGAATAACATCGAAATCCACCATATCCAACTCAACAAGATCACAAGGCAATATTTTATGCAAGATGCAAATGGGACAATTAATGTAGACCTTTCTAGCAACAATAGATGCACCAACGAGAGTAGACTCCTCATAAGACTCATACCACAATTCAGGCTCAATATGAAACTTTTTGGCAACAAAGGAGTAACAACAGAAAGAGTGTCACCCGGGTCTATCAATGCATACATATCAAAATCAAAGACTTTTAACATACTAGTGACAACATTGGGTACCTCATCAACCCCTTCTTGGAGTGCAGAGAATTGATTGTGCCTTGGGGCACCATCTTGTTGACCTCCTCTTCCCAAAGGAACCGTATTAGCACCCCAACCTTGAGAACGAACATCCTTACCCTTGTTCCGATTACATTGACAATCAATCATCCTGTGACCTATTTCTCAACAACAAAAACAAGCATTGGATCCCTCAAGCATGGGCCACCATGACCCCTACCACACTTTAGACACATAGCATTAGGCACCACATAACCATCACGTTGGGCCCTTGGGTAGTCATTGGTAAACCTTCTATTAGAAGCATATGAGGACCCTTGGCCTTACTGAAAGTGACCACCTTTGCGACTTTGGAACTTACCATCAAAACGGGCCCTCTTGGCCTCGTTACTCCTCCACTTTCTCAAATTCTTCCCCTCCAATTGTTTGGCATAAGTCATCAAATGGGAAAATCCATGTCACTAATCAACATGGTGGTACGACATTCTTCACTCACCAAATCAGATACACCCATCACAAACTTATTCATTCTAGACATCGAGTCGGTAACCAAATGTGGCATATATTTTGAGATTTGGTTGAACTTGAGGGCATACTCCCTCACAATCATAGATCCCTGTTCAAATTCATGAACTCCATCATTTTGTCCTTCCTAAGCTCAAAAGGAAAGAACCGGTTGAGGAAGGTCTCCTTAAACTCCTCCCATAAAACCACTTTGTTGTTCCCCTTCTCCTCTTTCCACTGGGTGTACCATATTTGGGCCACCCTCTTGAGTTGGTAAGTCATCGACTCTACCTTCTCTTCTGACCTCTCACCCATGATAGCCAACACTTTGTATACCTCATCAATAAACTCTTGAGGGTCCTCATTCACCTTATACCCATTGAACTCATGTGTGTTCAAGCTCATAGAGTCTCTTACACGAGATGCCAGAGAAGGAGCATGAGGAGCTTGGGCCCCTTGATTGGCTTGATTAGCCACAACTTGAGCTAGCAAAGTGAGAGCATCCCAGAGCTCTCCACAAGCTGGTTGTCCTTGGGTGTGCGGGCTCTTCTCCTCTTGATTAGGCATGATCTAGCATAGCAAAGAACATTCGTTAAAGAAGGAACCTTACCTAACTTCTATAGCACGACATAGAGTAAGAAGAAGGGAAACATTTCTCAAATGTCTCATAGCCTCTTACTCATTGTTGTGGTGCACAACACAACCATGAATAAGACTCTAATTGATGCAGTGTGTTAGATGTCGAGGACCATTAACAACCTAGTGCACTAATACTAAGTTTTTCATGACCCAAGCCGAGGGCCTAGACATGACACAGCGAATGGGGAACCCGAAGGAACCCCAATCAAGCCTCTTATCATATCATTACACATCCTTGGTTGTGGAAGTAATAAATAACAACAACAGATAGAAAAAGGGGTAGTATGGGGCTAAGGGACATCTTTCATATCATAAAAATCAAAGAGTCAAGAGAGTCAAAGCTCATAGCATCATTACATTACTTATCCAACAACACCTAAACATAGAATTTAGCGGGGGACAAGACAAGCGACCGGACTCACCCTCATAGTCAAAGCATACAATAAAAGAAAAGAGAGTCTTTATACATAGCATAAGATCAAAGACATTGTCCCCGAAGTTGAGGACTCACCAACTTGCTTTAAGAGTAATCTTACTAGCCATATCGAAGAGGATGATCAAGTGGAGCTTCGGTTCCTATATAGTAACATCATGTAGGCATAGAACATGCGTTAGTATATTTGAATGTACTAAGTATGTAGGATACAATACAACAGGAGATAGGCAACATAATTTTGAAATGCATAGTTAGGCAATAAATGAGCATATAGCAATATGGCATGCATGAGTGATGCTTGAAGTAAATATGCTTATATATAACATAGTACATGTGTAGTAGGAGACTATCATCATAGACCAAGCAACTTAGTACTTGGAATCCAAGGTAGACCACCCCTTAGTAGTGATTGAGATACCAACCCCTCAATTGGTTGATGGATATGACCTCCCTCCGCAGAAGTGATTGAGGTACCAACCCCTCAATTGGTTGATGGCTTACCACCCTCATCCGAGGCGATTGAGGTACCAACGTCTAAATTGGTTGATGGCTTACCATCTCCATCCGAGGTAATTGAGGTACCAACCCCTCAATTGGTTGACGGACATGACCACCCTCCGCCGGAAGTAATTGAAATATCAGCCCCTTAATTGGTTGATTGCTTACCACCTCCATCGGAGGCAATTGAGGCATCACCCCTCAATTGTATATGGTCAACTCACAACAAAATAGGTACTTCTCATTAAATCAACACATGTATACCATCCTTTCATCATCATAAAGTCACTTAACTCATATGCTAAGCTGTAGGCCTTCAACAACTCAAGAAACATAATCCGAACATTTTATCAAACACTTGGCGGGTATGTAATGCTAGTGTAAAACCATGCAATTCAAGAGTAAAATCATGCAAGAAAACTTAATGTAAAACCACCCACCAACACTTGGTAATACCCTCAGGCAATATACATCAAAATCCTTCATAAGATCTAAAGATATGTCTAAGATTCATAGCTTAAAACATGCTTAAACAGTCACACTTTTACAGAGACCAACATAGTTCATGGTCAAATTCATAATAGAAAACCCATAAGTATAATCAACATAAAAACTAGTAATTTAGGTGAAAAGGAAGCTTGGGCACCATGGGTCAAAGGACCCAATGGTTGAAACCCGCATACCTTAGCTTTGGAGAATTCTTTGATGAAGATTGGAAATGGAGACTTGAAGCTTGAATGAAATCCTTAAGATTCGGAATGACTTTGGAACCCTTAATTTGAGTAAAATATTTGTCTAAGTGTTTGGGAGAGTATTGGGGAATGTCTTATATGATATGAAGGTGAAATATAGCTAAGTATAAGTATTTTCACGCATGAGAAGACTTAGGTCCAAGACCAAAAAGTCTTGTACCGAATAAGAAAACTGGCAATAAAATTACACAAAGGCGTGCCCTTGGTGCGTCACGCCTTGGGTCGTGGAAACCCCTCTAGAAATCGCATTTTGCGATTTTTAAATTTTGATACGATTGCTCTAAAATCAGGGTTAGACCCATATCCCACTCAGTTTTGCCCCCTGATCAAGAATATGAAGTCGAATTTTTGATATCACGCACGAATTTTGAGATATATGGAAATTACGATTCTGGACATTTTTGAGGCACTTTTTTTAGGTTGTTTCAACATGCACCCCATAAAAATAGTGTCTCCAAATCTCCAAGGAAAACACCACCATCACTAACTTAAGATCGTGAGTCAAGTAATACGCTCATGTACCTTCAATTGCCTCAATGCATAAGCTATCACCTTACTTATGTTTCATAAGTACACAACCTAAGCCAATCTGAGAAGAATCACAATACACCACTAACCCACCTAAGTCATCCGGTAAAGTCAAGACAGGAACGATATAAGCTAATCCTTCAAAGTATAAAAACTCTTCTCACATTCACCCTACCATACAAACTTAGCCCTTCTTGTGAGCCAACTTAGTCAATGGAGATGCAATAGATAAGAACCCTTCAACAAGCCTTCTATAATAACCAGCCAATCCAACAAAACTCTGAATATCTTATGGAGTCAATGGTCTCGGCCAATTCTCCACGGCCATGGTCTTCTTCGTGTCAACCTTAATACCATTACTGGACACCATATGATCAAGAAAAACTACCTCACCCAACCAAAACTCATATTTGCTAAACTTAGCATACAATTTCTACTCCCTCAAAGTCTGAAGAACCAACCTCAAATGATCCATATGCTCTCGCTCACTTTGGGAATATATAAGGATATTGTCGATAAAGACAACCATAAAACTAACAAGGAATGGCTTGAACACCCGATTCATAAGATCTATAAATACGGATGGAGCATTATTCACCAAATTACATCACCACAAATTCAAAATGCCCATACCTAGTCTGAAAAGTCGTCATAGAAATGTCACACTCCCTAATATTCAACTAATGATAACGGAGATAGAGGTCAATCTTTGAGAAATGAGTGTCCCCATGAAGTTGGCTAAACAAGTCGTCGATCCTAAGAAACAGATACTTATTCTTAATCGTTACCTTATTCAATTGCCTATAATCAATGTATGCACATTCGAAGAAATCCATTTTTCTTTCTTACAAATAACACCGGAGCACCCCATGGAGATATGCTTGGCCTAATAAAGCCCCTCTCTGAAAAATCCTTCAACTGATCACTCCTTCAACTCAATGCCATACGATAAGGAGGAATAGAAATAGACTGAGTATCAGGGAGAAGATCTATGCCAAAAGTCTACTTCCCTTTCAGGAAGAATACCAGGCAAGTCTTTAGAAAACATATCCGGGAACTCATTCACTACCGGGACTAATTCAAGAGTAGGTGACTCGGATTCCACATCCTTAACCCTCACAATATGATAAATGCACCCCTTGAAAATCATCTTTCGAGCGTTGAGGTAGGAAATAAACCGACCTTTGATAGCAGAGTCACTACCCTTCCATTCGAGAACAGGCTTATCCAGAAATTGGAACTTGACTTTTTAGGTTCTACAGTCTATAGAGGCATGAAGCATACAACCATTCCATCCTGAGAAAACCATTCCATCCCGAGAATTTCATCAAAATCAAAAATCTCAAGTTCCATAAGATCACATGGAAAGACTTTATGCAATACAGAAACAAGACAACCCCGATAAACTCTATGAGCAACAACAGATTCACCAATGGGAGTATAGAATGAAAAAGGCTCCCTCACAATTTCAGGACTCAAACCTAAGAGAGGATTGACAAAAGATAAATTTACAATCGGACCAAGAAAAGCATAAACATCAAAATCAAAGACTTTCAACATATCGGTCATAATATCATGAGCTTCCTCCACTTCCTGTTGAGCATGCAAAGCATAGAACCTGATGTTTTTGGGGGCACCATCTGGTGGAGCTCTTGTTTGGGATTGATTACCTCAGACCATTTTCCCCTTCTTTGGTGCCTTTAGGCAATCAACAAGCTTTTGCCTTGTCTCACCACAACCATAACAAGCACCCGAACCCCACAAGCACTTTCCAGGGTGATTCCTTCCACACTTGTCACATCGTGGAGCTAATGGCCCACCCCCAACAGGTGCCTTGGGAAGAGGCACCATAGCATTGGCAACTCAAGAATTAGAACATTGGCCCTGTTGGAAGAGATCATAACCACCACCCTTGGAGTTAGAGAACCCATCATTATAACAGGTCCTCTTAGGATCATGCACCCTCTTCTCCTTAAGCTTTTCTCCTTCAATTTGTTTAGCATATACCATGAGTCTGGAGATTTCCATATCTCGAATAAACATAGCCATATGAGATTTTTTCATAACCAAGTCAGAGATACTAGAAATGAACTTATGCATTCTTGCACAGGGGTCAGCCACAAATGTAGAAGCATACTTGGAGAACTTTGTGAACTTGAGGGTATAGTTCCTTACACTCATACCACCTTGTTTGAGGTTGATAAACTTAGTAATCTTGGCTTCCCTAAAGTCAACTAAGAATAAACGATCCAGAAATGCGAACTTTAACTCCTCCTAGTTAACAGCATTACGGTATACTCTCTCCATCGACCATTAAGTGTACCATACTTGGGCCACATCTTTCAATTGATATGAAGTGAACTCAGCACTCTCCTCAGAAGTAACTCCCATAACAGTCAACACCTTAGTGTGCTCATCAATAAACTCTTGAGCATCCTCATCAGCCTTTGACCCATAGAACTCCGGAGGATTCATCCAGGAAATCCCTCACCCTAGAAGCCGAAGTGGGATATCCAAAGAAAAATTAACCTACCTAGTCTGAGTAGTCACCACCTATGTAAGCATAGCAAAGGTTGTACGAAATTCACCATTAGAGATAAGCTCTTCCATAGGCCCTTGTAGAACTTGATCCTCACAAGCTGGGGCCTGTCTTGGTAGGGGAGCTCTTCGTAGAGGCATCTTTTATAATATAGTATGGACACCATCAAGATGAGGAAAACATAACATATGGTCCAAGGCACGACATAAGACATGAGGAAGTGAGAGAATTCCTAAAACGTCACCATGGCCTCCCACACATAGGTATGGTGCACTTCACACCCATGAATAGGACTCTACTCAACAGAGTATGATGGACTCCGAGAATCATTTAAAACCCTAGTTCTCTGACACCAAGCTTGTTACGGCCCAAACCTAGGGCCTAGGAGTGACATCAAGAATGGGAACCCGAGATTCCCTGCACAAGACTCATAAAATCCATTCACACATCACCAATTCGGAAGCATAAATCAATAGTAAACACATAGTTAGGCACATAGTTCAAGAGAAAGGAACATAGACCCTTGGGGATAGCCCACACTGCCTCCAATCCCGTCGGTGTTAGGTCATCATCCCACTAGAATAGCCCGGTCAAGTAAATATAGTAATAAAAGTGAAGAAAAAATATGTACATATCAAAGTGGAAAGTATAAAGAAAAGCAAAACATGTATAGTATAGACGCGAAAATTTTAGCAGTAGTATATGGATTAAATAGTTTTTGATTATATATTTTGAACAGAGCTGAAATACTAGTGAGAATAGACTGCGAAACAATTGTCATATTTCATCAAAAAATAAATAAAAAAATAAGTAGTAGGCGAAGATGGTTTAATTTCATGGACACGATCTCAACCTACAAAAATATTGTCTTTGAATATATTAAAGGAAAAGATATTAACCTAGAAGATCAATTAAATAGAAAAAATCTTAGACTTAACTAATGAGAACTATTTATTTTTCAACATGAGATCAGCAACGACAAAGCCTATAGACATGGTGAAAGCTGAGCCATCAACTCCAGACTCGTACGCGCAAACAGTTATAGGTAATGCTCGTTTCAGACCTCAGACGGTAGTAGCAGAAACAATGGAGAGAATGTATTTTGGAAGCATAATTTAATATTCTATCCACCTCTAATTTATCTTTTAAGGTATTACCTGAATGCGTAATAGATAAACAACAAAGGTGACTTATAGATAATTTTTGGATAACCTATACTAAAAGAGACAACAAGTATTTCATAACGTAGTAAATGCATTATGTCAATATTTCACAGATAAAAGTAGAGAAAATAAATTTTAAATACTAGCAGTCGTGCATTGAAAGACAAATGGGGTTTTTCAGACATAAATAGAAGTTGTAGACTCCATACAAGGTGTCAAAGCCCCACTTTTCAACGATTTTAATGATCTCAACGAAGCATTAGATTATGTTAGAGGAATTAGGACCCAACTTTTATATTTCTCCAGCTTTGACCTTAGACATAATCCAGGACAGACTATCCAGTATGATATCCAAAAAGACACTGATAAAAATTATTTTTTGTGACCATTGCTTTTCAATGACCGAGGCATTTAAAAGATTGAATTTTTAAAATAAAACACTAGTGCAAGAAAATGCTAGACTCATAGAAAAATTACAAATAATGGAGGAATGCCTACGGGCAGTCAAATTCGAGTTATATCAAACACAGATAAGCATGGATGATCGTAACAAAAATCCTCAGAGTTCTCCATCTCTAATAAAAATAGACGAGACACGTGTGCATTCCCCAATGAACACAAAAAGATCCACTGTGTCGGATATGGATGTAGCTAGTCCGGCTCAAACGGTAGCCGGTAAAGACTTATTAAATCCGTTAATGGGTGTGCATTCCCCAACGAATGTAAATATATCCACTGTGTTGAATATGGACATAGCTAGTCTGGCTGAAATGGTAGCCAACAAAGACTCATCAAATTCGTTGATGGCTGACACTTTGCCAAAAAGTGTTACTAATGAGAAAAAATTATGGATACACTCTGCAACAATAAGAGGTGAATCATCTAAGAAAAAGACAAGTAAATCAAGATAGGAAAAAAGAAAAAATGGAAAAAATAATAGAAAAACTTTAGAAAAATATTTGCAAAATACTAAACAGGAACTTCAAGACAGGTATGAAGACGTGAAAGATGAAGGAACGCAGTATGACTCAAATGACAAGGTTCATGATGGAATGGACGATGATTCGGGAATGAGCTTTGATTCGATTGCACTGCACAATCTAGACACATGAGCAAATATTATATAAAATAACAAAATAAGAAGTCAACTAAATAGATGCGGAAAGACAAGAAAGAGTGGCAGACAAGGAATATTTGGACAACTAGGACAAAGGTCAAAATGACCATATGAAGTGTAGAAAATGCGGGAATATTATAAGGAGACATAGGCGGTTGCATGTGTAAGGCTATAGGTGGAAATAGACGGTTGTATGCCTTAAGTTTCAAGGCCATTTAATATCCAAGGTTTTCAAGTCTAGTTTTGAAGTCCAAAAGTCCCTATAAATAGATGATCAAATGCTGAAGAAGTAGGCATGAAAAAGAATAGCAAGGCATAAGAACTCCTTTCTTTTAGCAACATATTCCCCTTCCCTTTCATCTACCTTTATGTATTAAACCCTTCCTCAACCAAAAAATTCTCCTAGCTAAATAAAATCTGTTGTTGTAAATTAGTGTACTTAGTAATTTCAGAAGCTTGTAGGAGTCCATCGGGTTTCCCGAAAGGGAAACCTCTCTCAGTCTAAGTCATGTAAATTTGTACATTTTACTTTCTGTTTTCTTCCCCAAAAATATATGATCGTATGTACCTTATGTTTGAATTTATGTTATCATGTTTAGTATGTTATCTTATATTCAAGTTATAAAGTATCATGTATATTATGTTCAAATTGTGTTTAAGTATTATGTTTGACAATTTGCATGTCATGTAACCCTTAGTAGACGGTTAGCCTCTTAACTGCTTAATAATAATGATGGGTTAACCTGTAAATTCCTAGGATTCTAAGGCTTTAAAATCCAAAAAACTTACAAGGACAGATTAATTGTCATATCCGGGGTGGGGTTAAAGAAGAAATTACTAAGTATACAGGGTTAAGAGGAAGAGATAAACATGATAGATTATTAAAAAAAAAAGAATATGGGAGAAATCAGAAAAATGCATGAGTGTTTTGGCCTAAGACATACACTAGAGAGGGAGTACCGAGTAGGACTAGTTCAAATTTTTGACAACAAACAATATATTTTATAATTTTTAACAAATTTTCCCGTTATTTTTCTGTTATACTATCAACTTGTCATTGGACTACTTTTAGACTTGTAATCTTTATCTTTAGACTATGTTTATTTATACTCCTCATATCATTTTGGGAGTTTATCTAATTTTATATTTATTTCTAATAATAGTGCTATTATAGTATTGTTCTGTTTAGTAATACTTGATCGGACTTGCTTTGAGGTATATAGTCTAAAAAGCCTTGCAGATCAGTTTGAAGTTTTGATGTAAAATTTAGTGCTTTGGCGTAAATGGGGTCTAGATCGTTTATGAAAGAGAGATTTCTTCAAGCTTTGCTACTATCTTTTTTAATTCGTTAATCTCGATCGTTACTGATTCTACTTGTCCTGTTATTTTGTTACTAGTTGCATTGTCTTGACTTCTAATTTTTTGGGTTTTTCTGTTATTGTCCTGACTAATTTTTCTATTTCGACCTTCATAGGTATTTTTTCGATATTAAACTTATTGTTCAAATATCGAATCAGAAATAGAATTTTACAATTTTAGAACAGGAAGCTGGATTAGCCTCTTAACTACTTAATAATAACAACGAATATATATCTATATATATAGATATAGATATAGATAGATAGATAATTTAAGGTCCGTGATACAGGCCCAATATAAGTTCACATATCAATAAGTAGAAACAGTTCTATTTATTTTGATGTTAATATTGAAAGTATTCATTAAAAAGTTAATTTTCTAATTTTACAAAAATAAATGAACCATGAAAGCAATTTTATTTCCATATATGATATTAACAACTATCTTAATATTAAATTCTAAATTAAATTTTAAAAAAAAATTGATATTGAACTCTAAATATCGTGTCGTAAAGGAAAACTTTGAATCTTACCACAAAATAACCAATACACTTGTTTTTCTTTTCCAGGCTATTTTTTCTTTATTTATTTTTTAGTTTTTTTTTCTTTTTTTATATTTCTCAACATAGTCTTTTTCTATTGACAGTTTATTTTGTTGTCATACTTTATTTTTTAACTCCTCTTTTTTTTTAATAATTTAACATTCCTTAAATTTGAATATTAAATTTTTTTCTTCAAATTTTTCCTATTCAATAGTTTATCATATTTGTTATTAAGAAAATAACATACATAAAATGAAAAACTAATAACTTTTAATATTTCGATGAATACATTATCAACTTATTAAGTTTTTGATAGTCAAACATTAGTTTCTCTTTCAAGCACTAAATTTGACATTTTCTTTAAATTAAATAAAAATATTGATACAACATTTCTAGACTATTTTAATAATCTTGATACGAACTTTAGTAAAGATCAAATTATGTAACTTAATACGCAAAATATGTTTATGTAATAATCCTTAAAAGAATTTTTAGGAGTGAATAATCAACTATTCAAACTCATTTTGTTTTAAATTTGTTTAATTTTTTTTATAAAATATGTCCATACAAGCTTAGCATTCATTATTGTTTGATAGAAGCTAACCCATATAAACTCTTCATTTTAATACAATTATAAAAATACTCTAATGGACTCATAACATAAATAAAGATATGTATGGAGTCCATTAACATAAGTAAATATATGTATAGATTCTTCTAGAATTTTATTTATTTTGACCATTGATTATACAATTATTATTTTTATCCTTAAATAAAGTTAAAATTACTAAAATGTCTTCGGTCGTCCATGAATTGACTTTTTTATATAATTGAAATATATATATATATACACACACACACACACACACACACACACACACACACACATACACACACACACATACATATATATATATATATATATACACACATACGTGCTTGTAAAAGAGGCATAAGTCTTTCAAAATATAACAATGCTTACTTAGGTTTAAAGGCCAAATCACATTCTTCATAATAATGCATCCTTAGGCTAAAAAGCCAAATCATACTTCATGTAATACTTTCATGCATAGGAATAGCTCTTTTGGAGCACCTTCTTGAGAAATGAATATGGACCCTTGGGGATAGCCCACCCCGCCTCAAACCTCAATCAAAGCTCCCTAAACATAGTGGTGTAAACACTCATAAATTCTAGTTTCATTTTTGAATGAAGTTAGCCCACCCCGCCTCAAACCTCAATCAATGCTCCCTAAAGATAGTGGTGTAAACACCCATAATTGCTCAAAGAGCCATAATCATAGACATTTATGTGATCACATTATTGTCATAACCATAATCTTATCAAAATCATATACATAAACATGATTGGGTCTTGACCCACTTCATAAACTTCTTAAAAACCATAGTCATGTATACATATGTCATGAATGAGATAAGAATAGCATGGGTAATAGAGATTCAAACTTAAATCAATAATACATTATGAAATCCAAGTAAAAACATAATTAAATCCACATTGAATTCATAATATAGATCACATATGCCTAAATCAAGCTTTAAAGGGGACATGCACATTCATATCTTCAGAACTTCAATGCAATTCATCATATTAGGGCTTAAATCACCTTAAAATCAATGAATAAACACATGTCAATTGAATGTAATTAACCATATTCTTCAAAACCCATATTTAAAGGTAGGTAAAGTGCCACGCCCAAAATCCCATTAAGGTGGACTAGCACCCATTGTTGATAAGGCTCGAGAGAACCAACCTGTATCTATGCGCTTTCTATAATATTATAAGGGATTCCTACGTTCAACATATCTTTAAGAAAGTAAAGAGTGATAACAAGACAAAAGGAGATGCATATGTCTAGGCCGTTAGAGCCACAGTGTTTAAAGTACGAGACATGACCACACTTTAAGCTCTAGACACACAAAACTTCGAAGCAACCTGGAGCTTAGTAACAACAGCTGGATATCCTGTACTCCTATTGGGGAGATCTACTGACACCTGTACCTGCAGCATGGAATACAGGTCCCCCGTAAGGGACGTCAGTACGAGATAATGTACTGAATATATAAGGCAGGAAACACTGCATATGAAGTAACAACTCAAATGAAATTATGCACTGGTGTAGGATAAGATATCACCTTTAGTTATACTGTGGGATCATGTACTTTATGTTCTTTTTATTACTTTACCTTTACTGCATAATCTGTGCACAACATATAATATAAATGACCAGCTGATCAATGGTAATATATATAGGGATCGGCCCTGGCTAGGCTTTTCCTTTCACCCCTTGGGCTACCCCCGTGATAAGATCGACCCTGGCTAGGTGATTCTTCCACCCCTTGGGTTACCACCCATCAATAAATAATATACTTTAACTTTTAATTACATTTGAGATGGTTCTTTTGGTGGTCACAATATTGGAGCTGTAGGACTATAGATGTAGCATGTGACATGTAGATAAGCATACAAGACAAGATGACAATGAAAAGAGTACGTTACACAAATAATGAAATGCGTATGAGATGAAACAACTCGTGAACTTTATTTAGCAACAAGAACCCATGTAACTTGGTATCCACATATGTATGCAGATTTGAAGGTGACTATGTATGGGAGCCTATGAATATATAAAAGAGTGGATATACGGTTAATAGTCATGTCGGAGTTGGCAAGTGCCTTTATGTGCCAAGGAGGGATCTATGTTTCATGCCAAATAATATGAACTCAAGTAGTCTTATATACCTCGCTATACGACCTCGCTATTACCTTGAGATAACTTTCCCTTCCTCAAAATATTTATCTACAACATAGCAGGTGATAAAACTAGATTAGCAGCCAATAGATACATCTTGGCAGCCCAATCTCATAAAAAAAAACAACATACGAGCAGCAAGCGTATAATTATAAACTCAAGCTTATTCTTTCAACCTTTCTGCCCCTAATCGTATTTTCTCATATACATATCATGTGCAGCCTATTTTAGTGTCATAACTTTCATACAACAACCCACAAGGCACAACACATAATAATTCTACACAACATACAAATGGGCGGCATAACGTTACATCCTTTCGCTACATTTTGACGTCGACAATTCCAAACATGTTCCA
>JAOTQR010059012.1:0-48076 GCA_025774065.1 Solanum ossicruentum | reverse complement strand
AGAATATATATATATATATATATATATATATAAGCTCATTTCATCATCATATAGTCATTCATATTATATCCATGCTTTGGACCTTTATTCCTCAAGAAACCATAATCAGACATTTTATCAAACACTTGGTGGGTGTGAAATCGTAGTATAAACCATGCAGTTTAGAGATGAAATCATGCAAGAAGATCCATTGTAAAAGCATCAATCAACACCTTACAACACCCCCAAGAAATATACATCAAAACACCTCAGCAAATCTTACGATAGATCCAAGATTTATAGCTCAAAATATAGCAAAACAGTCGCAAGTTCATATAGTTTTAACATATTTCATAAACAGGTTCATACTAGTAAACCCATTCGTAAAATCAATTTTAAATCATGCAAATTAGAGTAAAAGGAAGCTTCGGTATCATGGGTGAAAGGAACCCTTGAAAGAAACCCACATACTTTGGAGAGCTTCTTTAAGAAGATTTGAAATGGAGCCTTGAAGCTTGAATGAAACCCTTTTAGATCCGGAAAAAGATTGGGATAATTGTATCTTGAGGAGGACTTGAGGCTTGACTAGGTTTCCTTGAATTCCAACAAGACTTCTTGAAAACCTGAGAATGAATGGTGAATTTGATGATGATTAGAGAGGATTTTGAGAGGTTTTTTGTTGGTGTTTAGGGATCAAAACAGCTAGACAATGAGGGATTTTCGTGTATATAGGTACAGGGTTATTACCCAATTGCCCTAGAGTTAAAAGAATAATTTTGGGATATTTTCGAACTAGTCTGTGTTAGGTCCGCGTCTCGGACCAATCGAGGACAACTACTGCTTTTGCGATATTTCACCAAAAATTATTTTTCTTGGCACGAACAAAGTATATCTTGTGGGTACTCGTTTCTCCAAATAATTTTGCCCTCTGAACAAGAATATGGAGTCGTATTTGCAAAATTTTGCATTGATTTTGAGATATTGGAAAAATGCATTATAGCGTCTTTTCGAGCTACGTGGAGGGGTGTTTAAATATCCCCAATTTGAGATATAAGGGAACTACAATTATGGGGGCTTTCCTAGGCAAGTTTGGGGTATTTCAATATCTCCCCCTTGGGAACATTCATCCCCTAATGTCAAAGAAACATATATGAGAGATGTGATTAAGATAATTTTAGCCTACATAAGGATGCAATAATGCATTTAAACACCATTTTAAAATCTCAACATAAGTGTTAAAATCATCATAGACTTGTCAACATAAACATGAATGCATGCAAATGATATAGGGGTTGAAACTTGCAACTTGGAATCGCATGAAGGACTTAGTCATTATCTTACGCTTGATTAGAGTGAATGAGGTACAAATATTGCTACATTAAGACCGCTTCAGCTTCCTTAGAGACACCTTTGACTTGATAATCCTTTGAAAAGGGCCTTGACAAACACCACATCCTTATTAATCAACCTTTCCATCCTTCCATCCAATACCTCCATTGGGGCCTTCTCCTAAGCCAACTTATCCTTCCATAACACCTATAACCCTAAAGAGTTCTATAGCACTAGAGTCACCAACACATCCACTCAATCAAAGAAGCATGAAGAACTGGACGAACCACATCCATTCCCTAGGCAAATCCCATCCATATGCAACCTTACCAACTTCCTCTACACTCTAAAAAGACTCGTAGCCTCAACTCTTTTGTCAAACTTAACAACACCTATTCCAGTTGTTGCCATGAACTACTATCTCCCCCTTGGGAAACAACCTCCACTCTACCATCTTTCTACCCAAAACTTCCAACTCTAATAAGGCAAAATCAAGGCCTTGCTTAAACTTGACAAGGTCAACCAAAGAAGATTTGGAACCATCAAGAACACTATACTATCATTCTCAACTTCCCTCAACCTAACGTGCAATCTAATCAATGTATCGACCCCACTAGTCTCCTCTTTTCCACCATTATCCACATATTCTAAGCTACCCATAGGTACCCTGCTTAGAGAACCAACCACAACATTAGCCTTAATGGGGAAATAATGCACACACATATCATAATCCCTAAGGAGAACCTCTAACCACTTTCTTGTTATCTACAATGCACACCTATTATATTTAGTAAACAACCTCTCATCCTCCAAGACTTGCAACACTACCCTCAAATGATTGACAAGCTCTACACCAATCAATACCTTATCACTAGAGACCACCACAAACATATCAAGGTAGGGTTTGAAGACATTATTCATGCAACACATAAACATAGCCGGTGCATAAGTTAACCAAACAACTCCAACAATACTCAAAATGCTCACTACTAATCCGAAAGCTCTTAGGGATCTCACCTACCCTCATCCTCACTTAGGGACAAAATCCGAAACAAAGATCAAGCTCAGAGAAGTGACTATCCCATTATAGTTGACCAAATAAATCAACCATCGTTAACCATCATATTACAACCTTACGAGTTCTACACTTATTGAAAGCATGATATGCATGTAACCAATCCACCCCAAGACCTCCAAACCCACCACTCCAAGCTCATCAAGACCACAAAACAAAACCTCATGCAAACGGGGCAACCCCTATAAAGCCCTCCTAGCCAGAATAAACTCACGTAATCTACATCCGCCACAACATTGGCCTTACTTATGGTCAACTAAGTCATAGGAGAAGCAATAGAAGGGAACCTATTCATAAACTCCAGTAATAGCCCGCTAAGTCCAAGAAGCTCCTAATATCCAATGAAGTCAAGGTCTAGGCTAATCTCTAATAATGTTTGTCTTACTAGGGTCCACTTTAATACCATCTCCAGACACTACATGACCTAGGAAGGCAACCTCCTACAACTCAAACTACCATTTCTCCTATTTAGCATCCATCTTTATTCCTTAAACTTTGTATTACTACCCTCAAATGACTCACATTCACTTCCTCACTTAGGTAAATGAACCATCATACAAAAACCACCATAAACCTAGTAGTGCAGGGACTAAAGATCTTATTCATGAGACTTATAGGCATAGCCAATACACTAGTCAAACCAAAAGACACTACCCCAAATTCAAAATATTGGAAAAAGGACTCTCAAGAACTCATTCATTAGCGGAAACTTCTCAATATAAAATATTTAGGTTCAACAACCCTTACTCTTGCAAGATGATAAATGCAACCCCTTAGAGATCAATTGTACCATAAGACATAAAATGGACCTACCTCCCTTGCTACCACTTGACCACCTCCCACTCAACGATAGGCTCATTACGGAGTCAGGATCTAACTCTACGGGTCCTACCATCTATGAAGACACAACATGCATGCAACTATTCCATCCCTATAATAGCATCAAAATTCACCATACCAAGTCCAACAAGCCACAAAGCAAGACCTAATGCAATACAAACTCGGATCAACACTACGAACCTCCTACCAACCATATACTCAACAAAAGGATAGACATCAAAGGTTCACATAACAACTTGGGCACACAAGTAGCCCCACTAGCAACCAAAAAGAATAGAGAAGAACTAGTGGCACACCGAGCCTATCAATGATGCACATCAAAGCCAAGGGAACTTTAACTTACCGATAATAGCATCTGGCATCTCATCCCCTCTTTGAGCCACTTGATCAACATGACCACCTCGAACCAAAAGTCGACTACCCTTATACCCCCTTCGAACAAATGGACAATCCACTAGCTTGCGACCCACTTTACTACATCCAAAGCAAGCACTAGTGTTCCTCCGACATGGGCCATCGTGGTTCTTCGCACCCCCTTGACACTTGGGATTAGTCATCTTAGTATCACCTCTTTTACCCCTTTTACGCTTATGAGGACACTCTTTTATTGTATGACCCATCTCTCCACAACCATAACAAGTATTAGTACCTCTCAAGCATTGGCCATCATGGCCTCTACCACATTGTGGGCACCTAGCATAAGGCACCACACCACTTTGATCTCTCCCCTTGGAACTTTGGAACTTACCCTCAACATGGGCCCTCTTGCCCTCGCTACCTCTCCCCCCACCACTAGAAGTCTCGGGAGCTCCCACTTGTTGATTGAGTCAAGTTGCCAATGTTGTCAACGCTTTAGCCATTACCCATAGAGAATTACGAGCCTTCGTATTCGACATATCACCATCTTGAGTAGCATGAGACATATTATGAAATGTAATGGTTAGGGATTAGCAATAAGTCCTAGGGGACCTAACTCTATCGCATGACATGGATCATGAAGAAGTGAAACATTCCCTAGAACGCCTCTTAGGCTCTTACTCATGTTGTGGTGCAATATTTTTAACCATGAATTCTAACCGACGTGATGTGTTGGACTTTGAGGATCTAAGAACCTAGTGCTCTGATACCAAGTTTGTCACGATCCAAAATAGGGCCTACATGTGACACAGCGAATGGGGAGCCCAAAGGGTCCCCAAACAAGCCTCTTAACTTATAATTACACATCATTGGTCACGGAAACATGTAAATGAGATAAAAAAAAGTAGGAGTACACAAGGGGAATTGGGACTAAGGGAAGAGATTAATACTTAAGTAACATGTAAAAGTTTAGGAAAAAGTGCATGGGACTAAGGGAAAGCTTGCATAACATCAATAGCAAGAGATAAGAAAGTCTTGACTCATAACATAGATACTTAGCATGTCCAACAACACCTCTACTACATAGATAAGAGCGGAGGCCAAGACAACGCAACCGGGCTGACCCTCATAGTCAAAAAAGCGATAAAAAAGAGTGTCTCAATACATATAAGTGAAACATAGACCAACATTCTCGGAATAGAGGACTTACCAACTAGCTTGAGTAGTATTGAACTAGCCACATGGAGGAGGACGATGATCAACTAGGTCTCCGATTCCTACATAGTGATTATGTAGGCAAGAGTATGTGTTGTTAGTATGTTTGAATGTAATAAGTATGTATGATGCAATGCAACAAGAGATAAGCATTATAATCAAAATGCATAACAATAGGCAATAGACATCATATAACAACATGGCATTTATGATCAGTACTTAAGTAATACATGCTTAAGTAACTCATGCTTATATAGTATATCATATGTGTAGAAGAGACTAAGAAAGATTTCCAAAGTACAAACGCTTGGTAGGTTGATGATGATTCCACCTTGTGGTGAGGTACAAACTCCTCACTAGGTTGATAAGTACAAACCCCCATCTATGTTGTCAAGGCACTAGCTTACTAACCACCCGACAAGGTTATCCAGGCTCTTAGTCCCCCTAGATCGGGCATGGTCTAATGCAACACTTTATATACAATATATCATATACATAAGCTCATTTCATCATCATATAGTCATTCATATCATATCTCATGCGTCGGACCTTCAATTCCTCAAGAAACTATAATTGGACATTTTATCAAATACTTAGCAGTTGTGAAATGGTAGTATAAAACCATGGAGTTTAGAGATGAAATCATGCAAGAATATCAATTCTAAAACCATCAATCAAAACCTTGCAAAACCTCCAAGAAATATACATTAAAATCCCTCATCAAATCTTACGATAGATCCAAGATTTATAGCTCAAAATATAGAAAAACAATCACAAGTTCATATAGCTTTAACATAGTCTGTAGACCTGTTCATACTAGTAAACCCATTTGTTTTATCAACTTTAAATCATGCAAATTAGAGTAAAAGGAAGCTTGAGTATCAGGGGTGAAAGGAACCCATGAAAGAAACCCACATACCTTAACTTTTGAGAACTTCTTGAAGAAGATTTGAAATGGAGACTTGAAGCTTGAATGAAATCCTTCGATTCGGAAAGAGATTAGGATACTTAAATCTTGAGGAGGACTTGGGGCTTGACTTGGTTTCCTTGAATTCCAACAAGACATCTTGAAAACCTTGAGAAAGAATGAAAAATTTGATGAAGAATAGAGAGGATTTTGAGAGGTTGGTCGGTTTTTAGGGCTCAAAACAGCTAGACAATGAGGGATTTTGGTTTATATAGGTATAGGTTTATTTATCAAATTGCCCTGGAGTAAAAAGAATAATTTTTGAAAGTTTTTGAACTAGTCCGCATCAGGTCCGCGTCGCGGACCCATCACGGACAACTATTATTTTTATGAAGTTTCACCAAAAATTATTTTTCTTAGCATGGACAAAGTATACCTTGTAGGTACTCATTCTCCCATGTGATTTTTCCCCCTTAACAAGAATATGAAGCTGGATTTGCAAAATTTTGCACAGATTTTGAGATATTGAAAAAACATTCATCACAGGGTCTTTCCGAGCTATATGGAGGGGTGTTTAAATATTCCCAAGTTGAGATATATGGGAACTACAATTATGGGGGCATTCCTAGGCAAGTGTGGGACGTTTCAACCTAGAGGTGACATGGCAATGGGAAACCTGAAGGAACTCGAAATAAGCCTCTTAACATATCAATCATATATCCTTGGTCGTGGAAGAAAACATCACAACAAGAGACATAAAGAAAGGAAACAGGACTATGGGAAGTCTTGGATGATAATAAAACATTCAAGAGTTAAGATCATACCATAATTACATCAATTTTTCCAACAATACCTCTAGTATATATTGGGCAGGGGCCAAGACACTTTTCGGGCTGACCCTCATAGTATCAAATGTTCAACATAAAGAGATAACAAAGCAATAGTAGCATAGCTAGTGTCCCCGAACTTGAGGACTCACCAAAGCTTATCTTCAAGATGCCAAACTTGCCACATAGAGGATGATCAAGAAGAGCTCTGGTCCCTACATGGTGACATCATGTAGGCATAGAGTATGCGTTAGTAAATTTGAATGTACTAAGCCAACATAGTCATAGCCAACATAGTCAAAATGCATAATCATAAGAAATGGAGAAGTATAACAATAATAGGGCATGCATGATCACTGTTTGAAGTAAAATATGCTTATAAAACATTTAACTTGCACATACACTTTATATGTGTAGGAAAAGACCATATCTACATAGCCCAAGCAAGCATTACTTGAATTACAAGGCATGCCACCTCTTGGAAGGTGATTGAGACACAAACCTTTCAATAAGGTAGATGGGCATGCCACCCCTTATCATGGTGGTCAAGGTACATACTACTCAACAAGGTAGATTGGGATACCACCCCCCATCACAGTGGTCAAGTTACATAGCCCTTGACAAGGTATAGGCATACCACCACCCACATAGTGGTCAAGGTGCATACCCCTTGACAAGGTAGATGGCATACCCCCCCCCCCTCATAGTGGTCAAGGTACATACCTCTCAATAAGGTAGATGGGTATACCCCTCCCTATCATAGTGGTCAAGGTACATACCCCTTGACAATGTAGATGGGCATACCACCCAATCATAGTGGTCAAGGTACATAACCCTTGACAAGGTAGATGGGCATACCATCCCCCATCATAGTGCTTGAAGTATGTCACCCTCTCAACAAGGTGTGGTCAACTTACAACACTATAGATACTTTTCATGAACTCAACAAATATATACATTCCCTTAATCATTATAGAGCCACTTGACATATAAACCGTACAATAGACCATCAATAACTCAAGAATTCATCTTAAGTCATTTTATCAAACACTTGGTAGGTGTTTAATGTTAGTTCAAAATCATGCAATTCAAGAGTGAAATCATGTGAGAAAATTCAATGTAAATCAACCCACCAGCATATAGTAAAACCCTCATGCAAGATAGCTTGAAATTCCTCATCAAACCTTATAATAGATTATAGTTTCATAGCTCTACACATGCATAGTAACAATAGACATACTATCCCATATTATAAGCTTGAAATAGGTTGACATATGTTTCCAATCATCATTTCATAGAACCCCAACATAATTTGTAATCATAATTCATAATAAGTGATATCCATAGGTAATACAACTTGAAAACGTGTTATTTTCATAAAAAGGAAGGTCGAGCATCGCGGGTGAAAGGATCCAAAGGTTGAAATCTATATACCTTGAATTTGGGATTTTCCTTGATGTATGTTTGAATGAGAACTTGAAGCTTGAATGAAGTTCTTAAGATCCAGAATCAAGCTTGGGACACTTGAATTGGGATGGAATATTTGGTTAAGTATAAGAGAGGGTTTCAAGAGTGTCTTGAGTGATATAGAGTTGAAAAATGGCTAAATATAGGTGTTTTTATGCATAAAAGGGCATGGGGCCAAGACCCTAATGCTTTAGGGCCGAGATGAAAAATTAAGGAAGTGAGAACACACCTGTGCAACAGGTCCGCATCACGGAGGCATCGCTGATGTCCTCTGGAATTTGAAAATCTGGCAAATATCATTTTCCACTATGTCTCTTCAAAAATCCGGGTTATACACATTTCCCACTCAAATTTACCCCTGATCAAGAATTCAAAGTTAGAATTTGGATATCAAGCATGGATTTTGAGATGTATGAAATTTACGATTATGGGCATGCCCAAAGAACATTTTTGGGGCATTCCACTTCCTTATAAGGCAAGTTCTCCTCAACCTCAATGCTTTCCAAAGGAAGAATAACACTAGTATCACCAAACACTTCCTCAACTTAGATACATAGAAAAGCAAATGTACTGAACTCAAACACGGGTGCAAATCAAATCTATAGGCCACATTCTCAAACCACTCAACAATCTCATTAGGACCTACATACTGAGAACTTTACTTACCCTCCTTTCCAAAATGCACCATACCCTTCATAGGTAAGACCTTCACATACACCCAATTACCAATACGAGACACATGATCCCTTCTTCCAACTTCGAAATAAAATTGCTAATGACTTTGAACCATCTTCAAATTTTCCCAACCCATTCAACTCTTTCCATAGTCTCAACAATAATTCCGGGCCTATAGAAGTCATCTCATCTAACTCAAACTATTCCCACCAATGTCATACACCTTCTACCACACAAAACACCAAACTATGTCATACCAGCGCATGAGCTATTGTTGTAAGCAACTCAATAAGTGGTAGATGATCACCCCAATTTCCTTTGAATTCTGATACATAAGCCCCCAACATGTTCTCCAAGTTTTGAATTGTTCTTCTAACTTGCCCAACAAATTGACGGCGAAAAATAGTGCGTACTTAACTTCATCTTAGGGCCAAGCCCCCGTTGAGATGATTGCCAAATGTAAGATATAAATTGGGCACCACGATTTGATATAATAAAAAGTAGGCACACCACCAAGTCTAATCAACTATCGAATATATGTAACGTGGCATTGTCTTTCTTCGTACCATGCCACCAATGCACTTCCCTCAAGTCCCCAGACATTTTGGTAGGTCCCTGGTGAGAAAAATAATGAGATTTATGGGCTTTACTCATGATCATCTCCTCGAGACCATCAACGTCCGAAACACACAATCGATCTTGGTACTGAGTTACACCATCTCCCCCTTGGGAGAAAACGTCTATCTTATTTATGGCAACCAACCTCTTCAACACAACCAATGATGGGTCTAAGTCTTGCTTAGCACTAAAATCAACAACCACAAAGATTTGGCCCTATTCTGAACATGAATACCTCCACCATTAGAGCTAGCCAACCTAACACCTAGTCTATCAAAACATTAAACATCTTTTTCCAACTCTTTGTACCCTCCACCAACTAAAGCCACACTTTCCATAGATAGTCCATTAAGAGCATTTGCTACAATATTTTCCTTGTATGGATGATATTGTATACTCATTTCCAAGCACTTATGGATTTCAAACCTCTCCTTTGTATCACTTTAAGATCCCCTTGAGTAAACACATATTGTGATCTCTTGTGATTAGTGAAAACTTCAACATGTACCCCATACAAATAGTGTCTCCAAATTTTCAAAGGAAATACCACTGTTGCTAACTCAAGATCATGAATCGGGTTGTTACGCTCATGCACTTTTAATTGCCTTGACACATAATCTATCACCTTACCATATTGCACAAGTACCCAACCCAACCCAATCTGAGAAGCATCATAACACCCCACTACCCATCCAAACCATCGGTAAAGTCACAATAGGAGTCGATGTAAGATGATCTTTCAAGGTCTGAAAGCTCTCATCACATTCATCCGACCACACAAACTTAGCCTTCATTAATGTCAACCTAATCAATGGAGATATAAATAGATATGAAACCTTAAACAAACCTTCCATCACAGCCAGCCAACCCAAGAAAACTTCGAATATACAGAGGACCTAGCTTGTCAAACAATGCACATTCTTCACTAATCCCCCTTTGAACTCATCCATAAGATTAACTACAACATCTTCCTTGCCTAGATTGCATTATGAGCCCACAGTAACTCTTCGTCCGGTATTGAGAGATGGAGACAGGAAATCTCAAGACACGATCCATAGCACGATTAGAATCATGAAAAAGTGAAACATTTCCTAAAACACCTTGTAGTCTCCTACTAATAGATGTGGTGTGCTTTACACCTAAGAGTAAGACTCTACTTGACGTGGCATGTTGGACTCTGAGTACAATTTAAAAACTGAGTGCTCTGATACTATCTTTGTCATGACCCGGACCTAGGGTCTAGGAGTGACATGGTGAATGGGAACCTGAGAGTCTCCAAATAAGCCTCAAATATCCAGAATTCAAATCATTGGTCCAAAGGCATATTCAAATAATAAACACATAGTTCTAAGAGATGGGTAAGTAGGACTCACGCTATAGGGATGTCATAGGGAAAGGGATTAACATGGATTCACATAACACGTAGCACATAAAGACTAAGGGGCGGGTGAATATGACTCACTCTATGGGGGTAATTCGGGACTTAGGATCTTTCGCATTTCCACATTAAACATACATACATATCATAATCCTTATAACAAATCCATATTAGCCACATCCAAAAGATATCCATAGCCGAACGCTCCAAATACAACACATAACACATAGATCCGACAAGAGTCTACAAGATGTCCAACAATGCCTCTAGTCATAAGATGGAATAGGTCCAAGACATGTCCCGGGCTCACCCTCAAAGTAAAAATCCAAATAGGAACAACCTAAGGTAGATAGATGGTGGCTTGTTCTTTGAAGATAGGACTCACTACTAGAAATGTCTCAAATTTGATCTAGCTGTTGAACAATGGATGAAAGTAAATTTAAGCCCTACATTGTGAGATCATATGGGCAAAAGTATGTGTTAGTATGTTTCAATGAACTAAGTATGTGGGATGAAATGCATGTAATTTACCAAACTTGCACTTCAATGTTAGATGACAAGAGCACATAATATAAAAGATGCTATATAGCAAATAATGTAATGTAATAAGATGCTATAAAATTTATGATGCATGAATAGCAAATGATTCTCATATATTATAGTGGGGATATGACCATAACCAACATTACAAGCACATGCGAGATATTACATGAATTTGTCCAATTTTGACTTCTCATCGGTAAGAGAATATTACTTGCCAAAGGTAATCTACACAACACCCTATGACCCGATTATTTCGTATGTGGTGGCCACTTCCTTACGACCTGGTCATTTCGGATATATTTTCTTATAATGCTAATCACATCATATCATAAATGAATAATCATCCCTTATGATCCAGCCATTTCGTAGATGACTACCATTCCTATCTTGACACATAGTTCAAGGAAAGGGAGAGGACTCCCAATCCATCTGTCTTAAGTCAAACATCCCACAAGAATACTTATAAATATACATGATTTCTAGAATAAGTCGCTTCAATCCAATTCAATGCACATATGGTTCAAAAGCCAAATCATAACTTATATTCATAATATTCATGCTTAGGAATAGTCCATTCTTATAACAATATGGTGCAACCACCCATGATGCTTAAAGAGCCTTAAACATAGACATATATGTGATCGCATTCTTGTCATAAACAATATCTTCTCAAAATCATATCATAGAGCATAAATAGGCTTAACCCGCTTCATAATTTCCATAATAATCCAATGTCATGAATTCAAATTCCATGAATGATGTGAGAAAAAAAGGGTAATTAAGATTCAATCTAAAATCAGCATATAATATCAAATTGAAGACAAAACATAATTAAATCCACATTCAAAATCATAATATAATCACTCATGCATAAATAAGCCTTAAAAGGGTAATGCATACTCATAGTTTCATAAACTCATGCATAATTCATCATATTCTTGTTTAAATCAAATTAAAATCATCAAATAAGTACTACCCATGCACCAATTTAATTTAATAAACAAGACAATTGAAAACTCAACTTTAGAGTGAGTAAAATTCGTGAAAAGTGCTAGAAGTTATGGGTTTCTTTGGTTGAAAGGAGCCAAAGATCAAACCCACATACCTAGACCCAATGAAGAAAATTCAATAGAAATTTGAAGAAGAATTGACCTTTCTTGCTTCCCAAGTTGAAATACCCACTAGAGTTCATAAGAATGTCTTTAAGCGAATTCCTAAGTGTAAGAAGGAAATTTGAATGAGAAGAATAGGGTTTAGGTCATTTGGTAGTCTTATTATAACATAGAAAGTCATAAAACACCCTCAAAACAACTAAAACTTACATAAGGTCCATTAATGACACGTATTTAAAAAATCTCCAATATACCTCTACAAAGACAAGTTCTACAAAAACGGGCATTACTTCTTCACGAACTCTAAATAATGTGAAACCAAGTGCATTGGAAAGATAATTCAAAGAGATTAATTTGATAGTTCATGGTCCTCCCAGTTCTTTTTGTGCTAAGAGAATTACCTTTAAAGTTCCCTTTTATTGGTACTTATGAAAAACTTAGTCAACAAAATTCCCTTAAGCTTGACTTTATATAGGAGACCTATGATGGACTTAAACAACATCAATAATCTTGAATTAAAGGCTTTGAAGTGAACCTAGATTGAGCTTGAAGATTCCCATATTTCAAAAAATTTTGAGCCAAACATGAGCCACACAGAAAGGCCTCATGGTCCGTGACACTCGCCGTAGCACCTTCCTTGGACAAAATAAAATCTCTCATGCCAAGAGTGAAGCTATACTTAGAAACATTTCCACCTCGGAGGCTATACGGTTGGCCATACGGCCCATGTGCCTTCACACGATCTGTGTGAAATGGCCATGTCCCACTACATAGCTCCTAATATTGGTGTTCCAAGCTCAAGACAATCACACGACGCTCCACATGGTCAGTGAAGTGTCACACGGCTCGTGTGAGGTCCAAGTGTGATGTGCTTAGCCTGAATCTCTACTCCAAGGTCACAAACCAAAAATTAAGGCCAAGTGTTGTGCCACTAGTGCCTATATGGTTCATGTGACCTCACACTGACTGTGTGGTCTCGATTGAGATGACACTTGGTCCAAATTTTATCCAAATCGAAAATATCAAACTCTGATGAAGACGTACAAAAATTCGGGTCATTTCACAAAACAAAAATAACAAAAATGTAAAATGAGGAATATGAAGATTAAATCCTGAATTACTTCAATTAAACTAGTCTAGCCTTATTTCTTGATAATGGTGCCAAAATCATGATGCTAATGTGATGTCAAAATACAGCATATTTGGTGCCTAAAACATTGGATTTTGTGTCTCCTTAATTCAACTCTTTATGATTTTTATGTGTTTTTGTATTTATTTTTTACAGAAAATACAGGTTGACTTGATTTTGGAGAAAAGTTGTAGATTTTGTTGATTTTTGAGGAACTGTGGGCCTCACTACAAGTCATAGCTTAAGCTACGAGTTATAGGGGATGAGTGTAGCAATTAACACTTTCTAAAACCAAAATATAAGAATTTAAAGTTCAGCCATACAAGCTTAAGATATGAGTCATAGTGCTCACTACGACTCATAGGAGGGGGCCTCGTAGCAATTAGCTGAGTTGATTTAAATTGGACCAAGAAATGCTTGGTGGGACTATGAGAAGACACTACGAGACGTGGACCAGACTACGACTCGAGGAGGTCGATCGTAGCAGTCAAGTCTAAAATTCCATGTACTAATCGCGAAAACCTAATTATGGCTTGTAGGCCACCCTACGAGCCATAGCTACGAGTAGTAGTAGCTTGGGACTAGATTTTTCTAATTATTTTAAGGACCTTTTTGTAAATAGTATAAATAGTATGTCTTAGGGTTTTAGAATAAGTTTTTGAGAGCTTTTTCATAATTTTGATAACACTGTTATATTTTAGAGAGGATTTTAGAGTATAAAATTAGGGTTTTACTTTGAGACTCAAAATTTGGAGATTGGATCACTTGTAGATTAATTTCATCTTCAAGCATGTGAATCAAAATTCAAAGGTGGTTTTATTGTTCTTCATTCTTCTTGGGTAATTTCTCAACTATGTTTGTTTCATTCATTTTTTATTTCTTACCATGTTATGAGTATCTAAACCCCCACAACTTGGGTTGTGGGAACCATGAGTAGCTAACTTGAAGAACCTGAATTATTTGCGCTTCTGGAGTTGGATATTTGCATGTCCTGTCCATTTTCCTTCATTTTGCTTTTTGTTTAATGGTGGCCAATATTTTGCTTTTTGTTTAATGGTGGACAACATTAAACCCTGCCTAGTGTCATGATCCCGATCAAGGTAGTGATGAAAAGGATATAGGTGACACGATTTGATTGATGTGTTCTTCTCTAATCAACAAAACCCAGCCAAGGAAAGTTTGACTGGGACAGTAGGTAACGGGTACTTGGCATACTATAGTAGTCGGCTAATCGCCATAGTGAAATTCGACCTTCACCTTTGCCCAAGGGTTGGAAGAACTTTAAGTTACTATCCTGGGACTTGGTCTTTATTCTTGCTATGACATAACCTACAACTCGTAGTGTGAGCTACAACTTGTAGGTAGGCTCGTGTGGCCTATGTTTCAGCAAAATCTGCAACTTTTCTTCAAAATCATGCCAACCTAACTTTTCTGCAAGATTAACATAAAAATACATCAAAACACTAAAAAGTCGCTTTAAAAACTCATAAAATCCTTTATTTCAGGCACCAAATGTGTTGTATTTTGACAGCACATCAACACCCTCAACATAGAATTATAGCTTGTCCTTAAGCGATGACTTAATCTATACAGAAAAAGAGAAATACATAGTAACTATGCTAATGGCATATATATCAACTCCTCTGATTCAGTTATCCAACTACCATTTTCAAAACAAGATTGTAAAATTAGTTAGCAAACAGGAACATAATGAGATACCTAGCAATCCAACTATGATGAGCTAAGGAGCATCAACCGTCCACAATCACTGGTGTAGTCATAAGCTACTCAAATAGCGCAAATGCCCTCACTAGAAAGAAGTCTCTTATACTCACTCAAGAACATCCAGAAATCAAGGACTGAGCAAGTATTCTCACTTTGACAATTGAAATTCATGCATAATGACTAACACCATAAGCTTAATCCTATACTCATTTTTTTGGTTTGCTGTCAAATTGAATTTGGATCACTTTAGGACTTATTTGCTTATAATATGGGCTCAGGGGGCTTTGGTACAGTACTTTAGGCAAATAGTGACTAAAAACTGTCATTGAATCATGGTTCCCAGGACTTTTTGCTTTCATAATCCAACCCTTTCACTAAATCTTCCCTTATTTCCCCATTTCAAGCTTTTCCTGGGCTTTTTATTTCACTTTTCAGGTGTGCCTTCATTCTGAACTCACCTTTGCCAATCTTTTCAACTCAAGGCGCTCTTTCTTTTCTTTTTCTTCACTGGGCTCATGATCATTCATTTTCTTTCTTTTCACCCTAATTAAGTACCTCATTTTTGTTACTTTACCACAATAAGGGTCACCCTCAACTTAGGTTTTTAGCCTAAAGTGAAGTACACAATATCTATACCTCAAACCAGGGCAACCAATGCAGCCAACTCTCAACTTAGGCTTTTAGCCTCAATCAAGCTTCACATATTCAAGGATAGATCACTGCCAATATCAGGGTATTTCATCAAACGAGGTAAGGTCAGCAAGGTGTCAAAAAAATGAGTACATGAGAGGCTCAAACATTTGGAACAAGGGATTCACTAGTTCATTTGGTGGGTAATTTAGGCAAAAGTGGACTTACTATCATATGAAAGGCCTAAGATCACTTCCAAATTAGAAAACCCACCTTAGTGTACTAGGGCAAGTCTAAGTCCACATAATGATACATGAATGCATCAAAATAAGCTCACAACACACATGGCAATTGCATCCTCAATCAAGTATAGACTCACAGGTCAAGCTTTCAATCTCATCTTACCTTCACAATATCAGAACATATATTGCCATATACTCAAAAATGTATAAATGCATCAACAATCACAACCTCAAAAATTTTTGCGGGTACCAAATTTTGCATCAAAAGTTCAAAGAAAATCTAAGAACTACATATATGACAAAAGATAACATTACTATGCATTTATAAATCATCTATGCTTCCTAAAACTTGTCGGTTCAATAGAAAAAAAACATCCACAAGGAAAAAGAAACACGGCAAGAACCCTTGGGATCAAAAATAGGGGAAGTGATAGACGTGAGGCTATTCAGACTTCACCTTAATCCATAACTTCCACAAGCGCCACCAAAAGATGATACTTTGTCCTCAAAGTAAAGATAAGAATGAAAACCAAACACGATATCATGGAAATATATACATACATCCATTGAAAACAAAAAATAAACATTCAAAGTAGAATTAAAAATAACACCCAACATAAACATATTTAAACACAAAACAAACAACATAATCAAAAGATAACAAAGTATCCAACACAGCCGAATGAGCACTGGGGCCAAAAGAAGTCAAACATCAAGGTGCATCAAGCACCATTCGCAAGCTAGTCTGTAGGGTCTTGGGGCAGTCTCTCCTCCTCTGCTACTATGCCGGAAGTACCCTTTCCGGTTGGGGTGTGCTGTGATCTCTCTCTCTGAATAGCCACCATCAAAAGTGACTCCTACACTACCTCCTTAGGTATGGGCTCTTCCTCCAATCTCAGCTTCTTCGGGGTCAGCTCTGGGTCAAGGTGCTCGAAGGGCCTCTTCCTTCGAGTGCCCGGACTATCGACAAGCCAATCAAATGCCTCATCTCCTATCGCTGCTCCCTCAAGGGCTAGAACAGGGGCTGCCAACATCTGTAATAAGTCGGCCTTGAATTTGGCCAACTCCTCAGTAACTACGCTCGCATCAGCAGGCCTAGTTCCCTCAAGCCTCTTGTGAAGTCTGGCCTCAAACGCATTGACACTGGCATCTACTGCTCGGACTCACTCATCAACCAAAGATCGAGCATGCCTTTATCCTCTCGTCAAAGTCTCGAACAGTCTGATCAATCAATAGCCAGATCCACAATGATAGCTCACATAGCCTGCCTACTACTACAGTCACCCTGCGCAATAAAGCCTAAAATGCAATAGCAGAGAAAACAGGGTCAACTTGTAAAGAAGGTGCTACTGGTGCTGGAGTGCTGGAGAATGGTGTAGACTCGATCTCACCGTAGGTGTGGGCTATGTAGTAGCCGGAGTAGTGCCGGTAGTAGCTAGAGGAGTTGCTCGTGGTAAGGCCACCGGTTTTGCATCAGCCTTTACCAGGCTGGGATCCATAGTGTGTGTGGCCTCTAAATAAGGGTCCCAGTGAGGGTCAATAGGAACACCTGCTACACTACATAGTTGGTGAACCAAAACTGGAAACAGTAGTGAGGTGCTCATTTGAGCTACAGCCTCATGAATCAGCTTCGAAATGACCTGGGCCCAATCAATAGCATACCCATCTAGAAGGCTGGCCATCAATTCACCTCCCTCAGGGGTGATCATATTATCCGTAAAAGTTGGCCTAATATGCCAACGGATAATGGACCACCAGAACTTGGCTCGGAATGAGAGGTGGGCTTTTACTATAGGATTTGCGTGGTTTGTGACCACATCGGCAAAACATCCTCCACACAAATCTGGATAGCGATCCACCGTAGAAGCTCCGTCCAAGCCCTAATGTCCTTCCCAGACACCGCGGTCCTCATCTTCTCAATACGGCTATCGTACTCCGTGGTGGACAGAGGGGTTGTGTTAATACGCCAAACTGTACTCATCGGATCGTCTTCTGCAAGATGTCAACTCTCCTCCCCCGGACTATCACCACCCGTAGCCTCGGCTGGTCAAATGGTCTTTTGTTCTTCGACACCCCTGGCGAAGTGTAGCAAGGTACCCCGCATAGAACTCATAGACTACGTAAGGGGTATGCCCAATTGTTGTGTGGTCCATCATAGTCCGTGCTCATCCAATCAAGCATCCAATTCGGGCACTCTATCTAAGCCTGAGGCATTCAGTCGGGACTCCTCATGAAATTGGCGAACCGTCTTGCCTTGCCCTTTAGGCTCTAACCCTTGGTCATATATATCCTTCATCCAAGGGATGCACCATCCTTGGTCGGCTAGCGGTTGGGACTCAAGCTACTCCTGCAGATACATGCTCTCTGACTCTGAATTCGAGTGTGAAGGGGTCATCTGTGGCAAGCTGCTATCTGTCCCATCCCCATTTCCTTGTTGTCCCTCCTCTTCAGGCTCAGAGGAACTTTCACTTCCATAAGCGTCTGTATTGCGAGTGCCTAAGTTTGAGGTCTATTGGCCTTTGGGTCTAATCTGACTCTGTGGACTTCCACAGAGTCCTCAGATCGCTCGGTTTCAGAGGATTCATCCCGTAACCTCTGTTATAGAGTTTGAACTGCCCGTTTGTCTTTTGGAGACATTTTATCTGCAAATAACCCACAAAGCAACATGTAAGTCCACGATATTTGATCCACTTTTAATACAATGCAAAGAACGACAAACAAAGACAACTAAAAAGTAATTATGCACTGATGCAAATGCTAATGTGCAGTGCAAGTGCAGTTATGACTCGTAGGGTGACCTACAAATCCTATACTAGCTTCATAGAACTAAGGTGCCTTCAAAAAAGCTTTTTGATCAATGATATGAGACACAGTATGACTCATTGGATGTCCTACTAGTCATATTCTTAGTCTTATACCTATTTTCAGAAACATTTTTGAAACTTAGCAAAGCTTACAAGACCTTCACTATGAGTCGCAGCAGGCATTACGAGTAGTATGTGGGTCACGTATGGCAAATATGAAGGAACTACAGGTGTCTGATGCTTGCTACGAAAGGCCACTACAACTCATATTGGAACATACGAGTCATAAGAGTACCTCTTAGCTGAGTATACAGATGTCACCTATAGTGCCTACATTTTCTCACATGAAGCACAAATTACCCACAGAGGTCAATTCAATCGGGCACATTAGAATACTTCCATCCTAATATCGAAAATTTGAAATGACCATTATCCCTAAGAGTCGAAACCAATTCAACATTTTGTCAAGCACACTGAACACAAAATACTTCACAATTACACAATACTCCCAGGAATGAAATTTCTGCACATAGCAATTCGATTCAATCCTAGATGTTCAAGCATAGGCATCACATCATCACTACCTAAATTTCAACTCCGAAAACCATTCATACCTTAAATGAGCAAGAATTATACATCACATACCAAAGATCACAAATTTCATACTCACAATCGCCCACACAAGAATTTCAACAAGGTTAAATTCACAACTCAACTCTTTAAAAAAACTAAAAACCCTAGATTACAAGTCTAATTAAATAATCAAAGTATGTCATGCTTAAACATGATCAAACTAAACTTATACTCATATAGGGGACAATGCTCATCACCAAAGACTGAGAAATTAAATAAAAGAGCTTACTAATCAGATTGAGAAGTGAATCAAAGCAAAGAGGAATGAAATTCATCTCAAAACCTTAAATATCGATACCCTCGCCGGAATCTTCACCGGAAGATGACGTGGGTAGCCAGGAATTTGGTCAGGGAAAGAGTTATAGAGTGAAAAATAGGGTTTCTACCAACTTAGGGTTAAGAAATTTGAATTTTTGGGTAAAAAATGATTTTTATCCCTTATATAAGCAAACCAGGTCGAACTTTTTAAAAGCTTCAGATCGGGGCTACAAGACCTCGATTACGAGTCATAGGTCATGTCCCGGTCTCGTATCAAGCCCAACGCTTATAAAAATTTAGTAATCTTACCTGGGCACTATGAACCCCACTTACGACTCGTAGTGTGTCATATGAGTTGTAAGGTTAGCTCCTAGTGTATGTGCCAACTTTTGATACTCACTGATTCCCTCTACGATGCATGACTATAAGTCATAGTGAGGATTACGAATCATAGGCCTGATCATAGAGGCTACTCTAACTGTCATTTTTCAGATCTTCAGTTCTTCAATTCTTACTTACAAACCAAATCTCAAAACATAACAATTCCAAATATATTACAACTGCATCAATGTCTTTAAATCATACAAACAAACTCATAACTTCTACCTAAAAATCTTAACAACCAAAAACCCTTACAAATAAACCAACACTTATCAACAATGCTTGGGTTGCCTCCCAAGAAGCGCCTTGTTTAATGCTGTGGCTCGACTTTGTCATCTTCCTTCATCAACTATCATCGAGGGTCCACACCTCACTCTTGCATTCATCTGGGTGTTTCATGGATTAGCTAATATCGAACACAACTTCTGCATCACTAAACCTGAACCGCAGCTCACTTGAATCCATATCCCCTAGGGCTGTCCCAGTGGCCAGAAATGGTCTCACCAAAATGATGGGAACCTCAAAATCAACTTCACAGTTGAGAATCACAAAATCTATCGGAAAGATGAATTTACAGACTTTAACAAGCACATCCAAAAGGAACCCCTCTGGTTTTTTAATGGTTCGATCTGCCACCTCATTCTTGTTGGCATAGAAGTATCAACGCCAAGCTTTTTGAATATGGCAAGAGGCATTAAATGGATGCTTGCTCCAAAGTCGCATAATGCTCTTGCAAATTCAACATCACCGATAGTGCAAGGGATGATGAATGCACCATGGTCTTCTCATTTTTCACAAGGTATTTGGTCATAATCGCGCTACATTGTTTGAGTTGTTGCGAGTACTCTTGTCTCAAAGTGTATTTCTTGGTGATCAAATCCTTCATATATTTGGCATACCCGGGCATTTTCTCCAAAGCATCTAGAAGGGGAATGTTGGTGGAGAGTTGCTTCAACATCGAGAGGAAGTGTTTGAATTTACCTTCCCCTCCCTTTCTCTTAAGTTTCTAAGGAAAGGAGGAGGAGGTTAGGGAATTGATTGCAATTTCTCATTCTTCCTTACTTCTTCTTATTGCATCCTAATAACCTTCGGATCTTCTCCCTCAATATCAACTTTACCACTAAGGCCCTTCTCATTGACTTGGGGATCCACTGTGCTTTTGCCACTCCTAGTATAACCGCCATGTAATGCCCTTCATTTTTAGGATTTTGAACAGTATTGCTTGGTAGGGTTCCCTTTCAGCGTAGGTTCAACTATCAAGACACTTGTCAAAATTGTTGTTCAAGTTGCTTGATTACCACGGAGTGAGACTCTATTTTTTGGTTAATAGTTGAAATATCTGCTTTGATTCCCTTTAAAGTCTCATCTTGATGGTCGGCATGTTTCAACAATTTTTCAAACATATCTTCGATCTTGGAGTTAGTTGACCCGGCATCACGATTATGAGGGGGCACATAAGGACCATTCCTGTATCCCTCTTTCTCTGACAATATGTGTTTGACACACTCTCTCTCTCATAGTATCCACCTCAGTTGTCTCTATACATCCCACCACGGTTGAAGTTCTGACCCTGATTCCCAGATGCTTGCCTCCAATAGTCCGGATTGGACCCTTAGGGGTTATTCCGGAAACCTGCCACCTCATTGTTTATAAAACATGTACCATCATCAAATAATGGATCATCATAGGTAGAAGCCTTTGGAGGTTGGTGAGTGACCACATGGGCACTTGCTTGGTTTTGCTTCAAAAACTAAGTCCATGCTTGTGCAAAGTTGAGGAAGTTGCTCCATGATTTCTCTGTTCACCTTTGCTTGCTCATTGTTGGTATTGACCATGCAAGAAGGTTTTATCACACCTCGCTCTTGTTGCCCCCATGCTCTATTTGATTTGATCACTTGTTCCATTTTTGCGGCTATCAATGCAAAAGGTTGGTCTAGAAACATGCCTCCCATGATTGTATTGGCGCAAGCTTGACTATTCTCGTCAAGTACCCAATTGAAAATCTCAACCAAGGCATCATCAAGAACCTTGTGATCAGGAACAATACTCAAGCATTTGTTTAACCTCTCCCATATTGTGCTAATAGAATCACTTGGTATTGCTCAAAGTTGTTGATTTGGTCTTTGAGCTTCACCTTCTTAGATCTTGGGAAGTATCTATCAAGGAATACCCTCAGAAGTTCAGCCCAACTCATGTACTAGCCCACAAGAAGCTCTGAGAACCATACAACTGCATTGCCATTCAATGACAGTGGAAACACTCTTAACCCAACAACATCAAGAGAAAGTTTTTATGTCCCCATGACACTTTTACACACAAACACAACGTTCTGAAGATGATGGTAGGGATCCTCTGAAGGTAGCCCTATGAATAGACCGTGGTTTGGAGCATCTGGAGAAATCCACTTGATACTGTAAACTTAGTATCTGTCGGTAAAGAAGGCAGTACTATAGCATCGGTAACATCCATAGCCTTAGGGTTCAATCGATATTGATTCAATCCATAGGCATTTTCATTGAAGTCCCTGAGCTATGGTCCATTACCCCTTTATGGTGAATTCTTTTCTCTATCCATATCCTCATTCATATGCATATCCTCCTCAACCTTAATGTCCTCATTCACTTGAGCCATCCTTCTTAGTAGTCGATAGATATCCAAATTTAGTGGAGCGAAGGGATTGCCTTGCCTGCTTATGTTGGGCATACAACCTAGTACACCCTACAAAAGAAATCAAACAACAACAACAAAAAAAAAGTAAAATACAAGAGATTCTAGAAATTAACACTAGAACTAATTAATAGTGAAATCAAATCAAAACCTAGTCGTATTCCCCGACAGTGCTGCCATAATTTTATGATGACAATCTAATGTTCACGCTCCAATAAGAATGCAGTCATTGTCAGTAACTAACCTAACCGAGATTAGGGTCGAATCCACAGGTAATACAAGGCCTGACTACAACACTTCATTATTAATCATTTCTAGTATTTATTACTACAATCTCTAAATAAGGGGAGGGGGGAGGTTTGTGATTCAAAAGCAAACTAAAATAAATAATCATTATAACGCAAGGAAACACTCAATTTTGGGAACAACCTGAGAGTTGTGCTCCCCATGGTTCGTCGACTTGATTACCCTAGATATATAACTATAATTGGTGAGTAGCATGCAGGACAGTAACTTAGGTTCTTCCAGCATTCTTGTGAAGGTGAAGGTCGAATTTCACCATGGCACTTGATTGGCCACCATGGCGTGCCAACTAACTGTTATCAATAGTACCAGTCAACCTACTCTTGGTCAGGTTTGGTTGATTAGGCGAAAACACATCAATCATATTCTCTCATATACTTTCCTTTTCCTATTCGTCACTACCTTGTTTGGAATCATGATAGTAGGCAGGGTTTGGTGTTGGCCACCACCAAACAACAATAAAAATGAAGAGAAACAGATAATACATGCGAAACCCCAATCATAGAAATGCAAGAAAAGTAGGTTATTTCAAGTTAACTACCCATGGTTCCCAAAACCCCAAGATGTGGGTGCTTAGCCCATGGCTAAAGCAAAACACACAAGAATGCATATAATAGACATAGTTGAGAGTTTCACCAATAACAACAAATGAGATAGACACCACAAGTTGCAAACCCATAAGCTTAATTGATCAATAATAAGTACAAGGCAAGATTTGCAATCCCCAAAATTGTTTTTCCAAGAGACAACAATAATCTACCCTAAGCAAAGCTTCAAAATGTAATTGTAAAATGTCTACTGGTCGAACTCCCTAAAAAAACCTAACTTAAACTATATAGTATTTACAAAATAACCCTAGAATTTACACATAAAAGACAGTTGGCAGCTGATAAATCTCGCAATTACGACTCGCAGGACGACCTACGACTCATAGTCAGGTTCTTGTATCAAGTTCTTGGCAACTTGAACTAAACTGGTACGACCTATAGGTGTGAGCCATTGCTTGGGCTATGACTCATATGTTTGTTTCATAGTCCTGGTCTTTGATTTTTGATCCAACATTTTGGCTCTCTGATTCTTGCTATGAGTCCACCTATATGCGTCGTAGTGTACATTTACGACTCATAGGCTGGGCTCGTAGGGATGACCTTCACTTGGCAAATTTCTGATTTTTGACTCTGATTCTTACTATGACACAATCTGTGACTTGTAACGTGAGTCATAAGTGGGCTCGTATGACCTATGCTTCAGCAAAATCTGCAACTTTTCTTCAATATCATACCAACCTAACTTTTCTACAAGATTATTACAAAAATAGATCAAAAGACTAAAAAATCGCTTTAAGAACTCATAAAATCTCTTGTTTCAGGCACCAAATGTACTGTATTTTGACAGCACATCTGTTACCAAGTGTTGGTGGGTTAATTTATATTAAGTTATCACATATAATTTCACTCTTGAATTGCATGATTTTGAACATGCTTTACGTACTCCCCCCCCCCCCAAGTATCTGGTAAAATGTCCAGTTTAGGGTTCTTGAGTTATTGATAATATATTACATGACCTATGAGTCAAAGTGACTATATGATAATGAAAGGGAATGTATTTATGTGTGATTTCTTGAAAAGTATCTATAATGTTTCATGTTGACCGCAACCAATTGAGGGGCTGATACCTCAATCACCATGGATGGTAGGGTAAACCATCAACTAATTGAGGGGTTGATACCTCAATCACCATGGATGGTAGGGTGTGACAATATTGAGGGATTGATACCTCAATCGCCTTCCCAAAGGGATGTAATCCTTGGATTCTATAATGATAGTCTCTTACTAAACACGTCATATGTTCTATATAAGCATCTTTATTTCGAGCATTGATCATGCATGCCATATGCCCATCATTGCCTAATTATTCATTTCGATTATGTTGCCTATCTCTTGTTGCATATCATCCTACATACTTAGTGCATTTAAATGTACTAACACATACTCTATGCATACATGGTGTTACCATGTATGAATCGGAGCTCCACTTGATCATCCTCCTCCTCCACGTGGCTAGTACTCTTTATTGAAGCATGCTTGGTGAGTCCTTAACTCTGAGGATAATATCTATTTATCCAATGTTATGTGAAGACTCTTTTCTTTATTTAGATGCTTATCACTATGACGGTGAGCCCGAAAAGTAGTCTTGGCCACCACCCAATCTATGTTAGAGGTGTTGTTGGAAAATGTTATGAGCTTTTACTCTTTCGATGATTTATGATATGAAAGACTTTCCTTAGTCCCTTTATCCTCGTTTATATTCTCTTATTGTTGTTTAATTGTTTCCGCGACCAAGGATGTGTAAATGATATGCTAAGAGGCTTGTTTGGGATCCCTTTGGGTTCCCATTCATCGTGTCACGTCTAGGCCCTAAAGGTGCATATAGAGATAACCATTGTCATTATTTTAAAGAGATAGGGTGCAAGAATTTTAGTAGAGCCGAAGATATGGGTAGAGAAATGGTCCTTATGTACCTCCTCATAATCGTGAAGCCTGTTCTAGCATTTCAAGGATTGAGAAGATGTTTGAGAAATTGTTGAAGAAAGCTGGGAACCAAGATGAGACTTTGAAAGGGATGAAATTGGATATCTCAAGTATCAACAAAAGATAGACTCTCATTCGGTAACCATCAAGCAATTAGAGTAACAATTTGGACATCTTCTCAATTGAATCAACTCAAAAAGTGTACTTTGACAAGAAATACGGTCCGAAACTCAAAGAATGAGGGGCATTGTATGTAAATCACAACTATGGGAGGTAAAAGTACCATTGAAACTTCCATTTTGGTCGAAGTAGAAAGTGTGCATTAGAAAGAAAACATGAAAATGGGTGCAGCCGAGAGAGATAATGATGTGAAGAATGGGGTAGTTGAAGAGGGTGACAAACCAAGGAAGTATAAGACCTTCCCAAGACCTCCTCCCCTTTTATCTCAAAGAATTAAGAAGAGGGAGGAGGAAAGCAAGCTCGAGCACTTCCTATCAATGTTGAAGAAACTATCTGTGAGCATCCCTTTGATTAAAGCCTTAATGAAGATGCTAGGTTATGCAAGGTACATGAAGGACTTGATCACAAAGAAGCGGACGGTGAATCAAGTTCTTTCCCACAATCTTCAGCATTGTAGTGCTATCACCAGTAAGTCATTGGTCCAAAAGCGTGGAGACCCAGACACTTTCACTATACAATTCACTATCGGAGTGGTAGAATTGACTAAATAACTTTGTGATTTGGGTGCTAGCATCAAAATGATACCACTTTCCATCTTCAAGAAACATGACTTAAGAATTCCTACTCCTACAAAAATGCAGTTACTAATGGTAGATAGAACAGTTAAGAAACCCATGGGAGTACTTTATGATATGTTGGTAAAGCTAGACACATTTATATTTCCCGAAAATTTGGTTATACTTGACATGGCGGTTGATTTGGCAGTTCCTGTTATTTTGGGGAGGCCTTTCTTAGCTACAGGTCGCACTCTAGTTGATATGGAGAAAGGGCTACTCATATTCAGATTCGGGAAGAAGAGGTCGTGTTTCACATTTGTCAACAAGAGAGGAAGAACTGTGATCTAAAGGTAGTATCAGTGATTGAAGCTGTTGATGATGATGATGCGCCAGAGGTACCTGTTGAGCTACTACTAGGATTTTACAGTTGGGAGGTAGTATAGATGAACTTTGATGGTGATATTATCCCAGATTATGAGGAGACAGTGAATGCTCTTGGGTTGTCATTCATCCCTAGGCGTTAGACCAAGTTGGAGCTAGACTTAAAGAACTGGGAGGAAACACCCACAAAACCCTCTATAGAGATGCCACCGATATTTGAAATTAAAGCACTTCCATCGCATTTGATGTATGCGTTCATAGGAGAGAACAATACATTACCGGTCATAATAGTTGTAGATTTGAGTGAAGGGCAAGCAAATGCCCTTATGGCAGTGCTCAAACAATTTAAAAGGGCTATTGGTTGGACTATTGCAGATATCATCGATATTCCTCCAGGGATATGCACTCACGAAATCTAGTTAGTTAAAGACTACAAGCCTAGAATTGAGTATCAAAGGCGTCTAAACCCCCCTATGAAAGAGGTGGTTCGCAACGAAATTATCAAGTCGTTAGATGCAAGACTAATCTACCCAATTGCTGCTAGTGAATGGGTGAGTCCAGTACAGTGTGTTCCGGAAAAAAAAGGGGTATCACAGTTGTACCAAATGCTAAAAATGAATTGATCCGTATGAGCTAGTTATTGGATGGAGGCTATATGTATGGACTACAGAAAGCTCAATGCCTCAAAAGAGAAGCATCATTTTTCTATGTCATTCATAAATCAGATGCTCGATAGACTTGCAGAAAAATGGTGGTACTATTTCCTTGATAGGTATTCTGGCTATAATCAAATCATCATTGCTCCAGAAGATCAGGAGAAAACCACTTTCACAGCATATGGTACATTCGCATTTAAAAATATGTCATTTGGATTGTACAATGCCCTAGCAACATTCTAAAAGTGCATGATGTCTATTTTATCAGATATGGTGGAAACTACTATTGACGTATTCATGGATGATTTCAGTGTCGCTGGGGACACATTTGAGGATTTCTTAGAACACTTGTATGATGTTTTGCAAAGATGTTTGGAAAGTCACTTGGTACTAAATTGGAAGAAATGCCATTTATGGTTAAACAAGGTATTGTGTTGGGCCATAGAATCTCAGGTAAAGGCATTGAGGTCGATAGAGACGGAGGTAAGATTGAGGTAACTGAGAAGCTTCTACCACCCATCCTAGTAAAGGCTGTTAGAAGTTTCTTGGGGCATGCAGGGTTTTATAGATGGTTCATAAAAGACTTCTCCAAAATTCACACCCATTATTCAAATTATTAGAGAAGGATGCCAAGTTTTTGTTTGTTGTGGCATGTCTGCAAGTGTTTGAAGAATTGAAAAAGTGGTTGATCTCAACACCAATTATCGTAGCTCCTCATTGGTCCAAGCCATTTGAAATTATGTGTGATACCAACAGGGTTGCATTAGGTGTGGTCTTGGGAAAGTGCAAAGAGAAAATCTTACATCCTATATTGTCATGATCCAAGCCTAGGGCCTAGACGTGACACGATGAATGGGGAACCCAAAGGTACCCCAAATAAGCCTCTTAGAATATCAATCACACATCCTTGGTTAGGGAAGAAAAATAAGCAACAACAAGAGATATATAAAAAGAAAACCGGGGGACTAAGGGAAGTCTTTGATAATCATTAAACCATAAAAGAGTCAAGCTCATAGCATAAGTACATCATAATATCCAATAATACCTCTAAATTGGAATGGAGTAGGGGCCAAGACACTTTCTGGGCTCACCATCATGTATAACAAGTGCTCAACATAATAAAGTCTCAAAATAGCATGAGTAAAGTAGATAGTGTCCTCGGACTTGAGGGCTTACCATGTTTATCTCTGAAGTACTGAACTAGCCACGTGGAGAATGATAAGAAGGAGCTTTGATCCCTACATGGTAATATCATGTAGGCATAGAGTATGCGTTAGTACATTTGAATGTACTAACTATGTGAGATGCAATGCAAAAAGACATAAGCCAATACAGCCAAAATGCATAGTCATAAAGAATGGATATATAATCTCAATATGCCGTGCATGATCAATGTTCATAATAAAACATGCTTGCAAATCATTCATCTTGCAGTGTGTGTGTGTGTGTGTGTGTGTGCGCGTGTGTGTGTATCATACTTATATGGGAAGTGACCTCAACTGACATACAACAAGCAACTACAACTTGGACTCTGAGGCTTGACATCCCTTCAGTTTAGATGATCGGGCATGACACCCACCGGCAAACTGTGGTCTACTTGTCAGGGAAAACCAAACATGATAACATGAAATAGATGGATCCACTAGTATAGCAACGGTAATGATCATAGTTCTATGGTGGCGCATAGTTTAGAGACTAAAGACTTTATGTAAGGACCCCTCGAGTCGAGCCCCCATCTTAAGCCTCAATCGGTTCTATGTCAAATCCACTGAAATACTTGAAATAATCATACTTTAATCATAACATGAATAGCTTACAAGAAAATGACTTGAGTAGCTCATAAACATGCTTGACCTCTAGTAGTGAGCCTAACTTGAACATGAGAATAGATAATAATCATACATGAACCCTTGCTTTAACATGTATAGCTCACAAGAGGTAGAAATCTTGAAATAGGGCTTAACTTGATACTTGTAAAATCATAGATGTTTTCATGAATTCAATATATGCTTGAAGCCCTTAATAATCATGAAGTCACATGACTTATAATCATGCAATAGATCATCAAAAACTTAAGAATTCTTGACATGTCATTTTATCAAACACTTTGTGGGTTCTGGATACTTGTTCAAACTCATTCAATTCAAGAGTTCAATAAGATGAGTAAACTCAATAAAAATCAACCCACCAACATGTAGTAAAATCCTCATGTAGGGTACCTTGAAGTCCATTACAAAAGGTTATGATAATTGATAGTTTCATAGCTCAAAACATGCATAATGTCAATAGGTATAATCAATTCATGGAATACACTTGAGATAGATACGCATGCATAATCAATCAATACTTGATAAAACTCCAACATGATTTATGTTCACCATCAACAATAAGAGGATACCCATAGATAATATAATTTGAAAACATACAATTTTCATGAAAAGGAAAGGTTGGCCTCTATGGGTGAAAGGACACAATGGATGAAGCCCACATACCTTAAACATTGAATTCCTTTGAAATGAACTTGAAGTGGTTTTCGAGCTTGAAATGAATCCTTGAGTCCCAAAGTTGTGCTTGAATTACTTAGATTTTAATGAGAGAATTTGATAGTCTTAGAGGGATTGGAGAGACGGTTTTGTTAGTTATAGAGTTGAGAAATGGCTAAGTATGGGTGATTTCACGTTTAAATGGGCATCGGACTATGACTCTAATGCCCTTGGTGGAAATAGAAAAACCAAGGAAAATAATACACTGTTTTGCACCCCCGGTATGTCATGGACTAGACGCGAACTTGGGATTACATAGTGGCGTGCCCCAGGCACATGTGCCTTAGGCACGGACAACCATTAGAAATGAAAAATTAGCAAAAATTATGTTTGGCTATGGGTCTTCTAAAATCCCAGTTATACTCATCCTCTACTCAATTTCTCCCTTTGATCGAGAATACGAGGTCAGATTTTCAAAATCACGCACGAATTTCGAGATATACAGAAATTACGATTACGGGGCATTCCAAAGCACTTGTGGGGCATTTCAATATCTCCCTCTTGGGAGCATTCGTCCCCGAATATCAAATAAACATGCATAAAAGAAGTAATCATGAAGATTTCAGCCCTACATGAATGCAACAAATTCATTCAGACATTATTTTCTAATATCTCAACATGAATCTCAAAATTCACCATAGACTCGTTACCATAAACATGAATGCATGCAAAATGACATGAGGGCTGTAACTTAAGACTTGAAATAATACAGGGGACTTAAATTGTTACCTTTGCCTTGGGTAGAGTGGAAGAGATATGGGTATCGCTTTCTTATGTCCGCTTCGACTTCACATGTGGCACTTTCAACTTGTTGATTCTTCCAAAGGACCTTGACGGAAGCTACATCTTTGTTTCTCAACCTATTCACTTGTCTATCCAAAATCTCCATTGGGACCTCCTCATAGGTCAAATTATCTTTTACAACACTCACAACCTCTATGGGCACTATAGCACTTGGGTCACCCACACACTTTCTCAACATGGACACATGGAAGACCGGATGAACCATATTCATCTCCATAGGAAACTCCAACTCATATGCAACCTTACCCACTCTCCTCAAAACTCTATAAGGACCTACAAATCTTGGGCTCAATTTCCCTTTCTTGCCAAACCGAACCACACCCTTCATGGGTGATACTTTCAAGGAAACCAAATCACCAACCATAAACTAAAGATCTCTTCTCCTCACATTGGAGTAGGACTTCTGCCTACTTTAGGCTATTTTCAATATCTCCCTTATCAACCTCTCCTTCTCCAACGCTTCCATGACCATATCTGGACCAAGCAAAACCATCTCCCCTACTTCAAATCATCTAACCGGAGATCTATAGTGCTTATCATATAAAGCTTCAAAGAGAGACACACCAATGCTTGAGTGGTTGCAATTGTTGTAAGCAAACTCAATTTATGGAACATGTTCACCCTGACTACCCTTAAGCTCCAAAACACAAGCTCTAAGCATATCTTTAAGAGTTTGGATAGTCCTCTCGGCTTGACCATCCGTTTGAGGATGAAACGTCGTGTTAAGCTTAGCCTTGGTACCAAGCCCTCTTTGGTAGGACTTCCAAAAGCGAGAAGTGAATTGAGCACCAAGATCTGAAATGATAGACAAGGGCACCCCATGCAGTCTAACTAACTCATGGATGTACAAATTGGCATAATCTTTAGCACCATAAGTGGTTTTGACTAGTAGAAAGTGAGCTGACTTTGTCATTCTATCCACAACAATCTAGATAGAGTCAAATTGTTTCCTAGTCTTAGGAAACCCAACCATAAAATCCATCTTTGTCTCTTCCCAATACCAAGTAGGAATTTCCATGTCTTGGGCTAGGACACATGGCCTTTGATGTTTGGCTTTCACATGTTGGCAATTGTGACATCTGGATATGAATTTGGGTCATATCTCTCTTCATACAACCCTACCAATATACCTCCCTCAAGTCTCTATACATCTTTGTAGAACCGGGGTAAATAGAATAGGATGAATTATGAGACTCCTTTAAGATAAACTCCCTTATGTCATCAACGTTAGGCACACATAATGTACCTTGGTACCTAAGGGCACCATCCCCCCTTGGGAGAAAACCTCCACTTTAACATCCCTGACTAAGGTCTTCAACTCTAGCAAGGTGGGGTCAAAATCTAGTTTTGACTTTACTTCCTCAATCAAAGAAGATTTAGAACCATCAACAACTACTACACAACCATTTTCAACTTCATCCAACCTAACCCCTAATCAAGCCAACCGGTGAACTTCTGTAGTCACCTCTTTGCCACCATTATCAATATGAGCTAGACTACCCATGGACGCTTTACTTAGAGCATCAACCATAACATTAGCTTTGTCGGGATAATAATGCACACTCATATCATAGTCTTTAAGGAGCTCTAACCACCTTCTTTGTCTCAAATTATGATTTTTTTGTCTAAACACATATTAGAGAATCTTGTGGTTGGGGAACACATCAACATGAACCTCATGCATGATGCCAAATTTTTAAAGCAAACACCACGGCCGCCAATTCAAGATCATGGGTGGGATAATTCTTCTCATGCACCTTAAGTTACCTAGAGGCATATGCTATTATCTTGAAATTTTGCATCAAAACATACCCCAAACCAATTCTTGAGGTATCATAATAAACAACAAACCCTTCCAACCCTTCCAGTAGAGCCAAGATAGGAGCGGAGAAAGATTATCTTTCAAGATTTCAAAATTCTTTTCACATTCATCATTCCACATGAATTTTGCCTTGTTTTGGGTCAACTTTGTCATAACTGAAGCATTAGAAGAAAAGCATTCACAAACCTTCGGTTGTACCCCACTAAACCCAAGAAACTCCTAATGTCTGATAAAGTCAAGGGTCTCACCCATATCCTTAATAGTTTCATCTTCTAAGTGTCCACATTAATTCTATCACACTAGAAACGACCCCAAAAAGTGCCCAAAAATGTGCGTCAGAAGTGCCCGGTATCGTAATTTTCATATATCTCAGAATTCGTTCACGATATCGAAAATTCGACTTCATATTCTTGTTCAAGTGAACTTGAGTGGGAAATGGGTTTAATCCCAATTTAAGAGCAACTGTAGAAAAACTTTGTAATTGCAAAAATGCAATTTCTAGTGAGGTTTCCGCGTGGGCGCGCCTCAGTTCATTTTATGTGCTGTTTTTCAAGTCCGGTGAATAGCTTTAGGGTCGTGGGCCTAAGTGTTCTCATACGTGAAAATACCTATACTTAGCCTTATTTTACTCTCATATCATCCAAGAAATTCCCAAATACTCTTAGTACAATATTTCATCTCCTAAATACAAGTCTCAAAACTCATCCATATCTTACGGTTCTCATTCAAGCTTCAAGTCTCCATCTCCAATCTTCATCAAGTGATTCTCCAAAGTCTCCATCTCGAATCTTCATCAAGTCATTCTCCAAAGCTGTGGTATGTGGGTTTCTTTCGTAGGTTCCTTTTCACCCATGATGCCCAAGCTTCTTTGAGTTATAAATCTAAGATCTATGGTGAGATTTGGTGAAGGGTTTTGATGTATATTTCTTGAGGGTGTTACCAAGTATTGATTGATGGTTTTACATTGGATTCCTTACATGATTGTATCCCTAAATTGCATGGTCTTACAACACCCATCAAGTTTTGATAAAATGTCTAGTAATGGTTATCTTGAGGAATTGAAGACCCAATGTATATTGTTTCCTCCTATATAGTGTTGGAATGTGACTATGCCGTACTCGGGGGTTGCGCGCCGGGTAACCATGTTTAGGGATTTGTACCTTGATAACCATATCAAGGGTTTTGTCAAATGACCCCAGAAAGTGCCCAAAAATGTGCCTTGAAATGCTCAAAATTTTAAATTCAATATATTTCAAAATCTGTTTGCTATTTCAAAAATCCAACTTCATATTCGTGTTAAAGGGGGTCAAAATTAGGCGGAAAAGGGTCTAACCCTGATTTAGGAGCAAAATATTAGCAATTATGATTCCAAAAGTGCAAATTCTAGAGAGATTTTCGCGTCACCTCCATGCCGTGCCTCTGTACATTTTGGGGACTATTTTTTTAGTTCGATGCATGACTTCATAGTTTTGGGCCTAAGTGTTCCCAAATGTGTTTTTACTTATACTTAGCCTTATTTCACCCTCATAGCATCCTAAACATTTCTCAATACTCACTCAAATACTTAGCCATATTTTCACTCCAAAAGTCAAGTCCCAAACACTCATCGCAAGCTAAGGTTCTCCATCAAGGTTCATCATTAAGCTTTAAGTCTCCATCTCCAATCTTAACCAAGTTCATCTCTAAGCTAAGGTATGTGGGTATCTTTCATGGGTTCCTTTCATCCATGATAGCCAAGCCTCCTTTCACTCAAATTGCATGATTTAAGGTTTATTTACAAATGGGTCTTGCTTATTATGAAATTCACTGCACACTATGTAAAAGCTATAGAAAGTTATGGCTATTTGCTATGTTTTGAGCTATAAATCATTGATCTATTATAAGATTTGAGGTGAGATTTTGATGCATATTCCTTAAGGGTGTTGCAAGGTGTTGATTGATAGTTTTACAATGAATTTTCATGCATGATTTCAAGTTCTAATTGTTTAATAAAATATTCGAATGTTGTTTCTTGAGGAGTTAAAGGTTCAAAGCATGAGATGTGATATAAATGACTATATGATGATAAAATGAGCTTATGTGTATGACATACTTTATATAAAGTGTTGCATTAGACCATACCCTATCTGGGGGGGATAAGAGCCCGGGTAACCATGTTGGGGGTTTGTATTCATCAACCATGTGAGGGGTTTATTCTTCGCCACTATATTGATAAGGTATGATTAACATCAACCATGTGAGGGGTTTCTACCATGCAACCAACAAGGGGTCTGTACCTTGAATAACTAGCTTGGTCTCTTCTACACATATGATATCCTATTTGAGCATGAGTTACTTAAGCATGTTTTACTTATGAATTGATCATACATGCCATGTAATATTATGTCTATTGCCTATTATTATCCATTTTGATTATGCTGTCTATCTACTGTTGCATTGCATCCTACATACTTAGTACATTCAAACGTACTAACACATGCTCTTGCCTACATGATATCACCAGTAGGTACAAGAGCCCAAGTCACGTGGATAGTTTGGTGCTACTCAAGCTAGTTGGTGAGTCCTCCATTTCGGGGACCTTAGACTATGTTGTTCTTATTATGTGTTGAGACATTCTTCTTTATTGTCTATTTTGACTATGAGGGTGAGCCCGGTTACTTTGTCTTGTCCCCCGTTGTTATCTATGTATTAGCAATGTTCGTTGGACATGTTATGTATCTATCATAAGAGCCTTGACTCTATTGTTCTTTATGCCTATGATATGAGCTTTTCTCTTGTCTCTTGATTATGGTGTTGTGCAAGCTTTTCCTTTTGTCCCGTTGCCCCCTATTTTCACTCTTCTTTGTTGTCTCATTGCTTTTGTGACCAAGGATGTGTAATAATGTTCTAAGATGCTTGCATGGGGTCCCTTGGGTTCCATGTGCGCCATGTCACGTCTACGCCCTACACTTGGGTCATGAAAAACTTGGTATTAGAGCACTAGGTTGATAGATCTTTGGAGTCCAACACACCGCGACGATTAGAGTCCTATTCATGGTTATGAAGCATGCCATAGTAGGAGGCTATAAGACGTTTTAAGAAATGTTTCCGTTCTTCATGTTCTACGTCGTACTATAGAGTTGCAGTGAGTTTTTCCCCTAAAAATTGTTCTTTGTTATGCTAGATCATTCCAAATACTAGAGAAGAAGGGCCCAAACTCCAGAGGAGAAACCTACCAATGGTGAGCTCTCGGATGCTCCCACTATGCTTGCCCAAATGGTGACCAACCAAGTCAATCAAGGGGCCAACCCCCTCATGCTGCTACCCCTAGAGCTAAGGTAAGAGACTTCATAGCTACCCCGGGAGCTAAGGTAAGAGACTTCATGAGGATGAATCCTCTGGGTATGGGTCAAAGGTGGATGAAGATCAATAAGAGTTCACCGATGAGGTTTACAAGATTTTGAATATCATGGGTGTTGGACCAAATGAAAGAGGTGGAGTTGGAAGCATACCAACTCATAAGGGTGGCTTAAATATGGTATGACCAATGGAAGGGTGAGAAGGGAATTGTTAATGTGGTGCTTTGGGAAGAGTTCAAATTTTCCTTAATCAGTTTTTCCCTCTTGAGCTTGGGGAAGCTAAGTTGGTGGAGTTTATGAACTTGAAACAAGGTTCTAAGAGTATGAGGGAGTATTCCCTCAAGTTTAATCAGCTTTCAAAGTATGCTCCTCATTTTGTGGCCGATCCAAGATCTAAGATGAACAAGTTTGTGATGGGCGTCTCCAGCTTGGTTAGTGAAGAATGCTGGTTCGCCATGCTAATAAGTGACATGGACTTGTCTAGATTGATGACATATGCCGAGCAAATGGAGGAGGAGAAATTGACGAAGAAAAGGGGCCATGAGGCCTAGATAGCCCGATTTGAGGGTAAATTCAAAAAGGGTGCTAGATTTCATCAAGGCCAAGGGCCTTCTCATGTGACTAATAGGGGGTTTGTCAATGACTTCTATAGGCCTCAAGGTTTTAGTGGGGTGGCTCCTATTGATGTGTGCCTTAAATATGGAAGGAGCCATAGAGGCCCATGTTTGAAGGTTCTAATGCATGCTATGAATGTGGGGAGCTTGGTCACAAGAAGATAGAATGCCCAATAAACTGTGGCAAGGGCCGTGGTGCAAATGCAAACCATTGGGTATAGGTGGTCATCAAGATGGTGCCCTGAGGCACAATCGGTTTTATGCACTACATGGGAGGAAAGGGTTTGGTAAGGTCCCGATTTTGTTACCGGTATGTTACCGGTATGGTCACCATCAAGAATAGGTGTCCTCTTGCAAGGATTGATGATTTGTTTGACTAATTGCAATGGGCTAGCTTCTTCTCTAAGATTGATATTCGGTCCGGGTATCATCAAGTGGGAGTGAAGGGGTATGATATTCCCATGATGACCTTCCTGACTAGATATGGGCACTATGAGTTTGTTGTGATGTTGTTTGGGTTGACCAATGCACCGTCCATCTTCATGGACCTAAAGAATAGGATCTTCGAACCTTACCACAACTCCTTATTTTGATCTATTCACCTAATGGAGCACATGGGACATTTGAGGGTTGTGTTGCAAAGCTAGAGGGAGGAGAAACTATATGCCAAATATGATAAGTGTGAATTTATGTTGAAGGAGGTTGCATTCTTGGGTCATGTGGTGTCGGGGAATGGTAAAAAAGTGGATCCTAAGAAAATTGATGTGATTAGAAATTGGCCTAGCATTGACCCCATCAAATATTAGGAGCTTCTTGGGCCTAGATGGTTATTATAGAAGGTTTGTGTTTGGGTTATCCTAAATTGCTTCTCCTATGATAAAATTGACTCAAAAGAAGGTTATGTTTGTATGGACCAACGAATGTGAGAGGAGCTTCAAAACATTGAAAGACAAGCTTGTGTCCGCTCCTATATTGTACTACCAGATGAGCTTAAGGGTTTCATTGTGTATTGTGATGCATCTAGATTTGTTTTGGGTTGTGTGCTAATGCAAAATGGTAAGCTCATAGCTTATTCTTCTAGACAACTCAAGATACATTAAATCAACTACCTTACCTATGATCTAGAGTGGGTCGTCGTTGTGGATGCATGTGATATGTTCACCGATCATAAATAAGAGCCTCCAATATGTCTTCACTTAAAAGAATATCAACTTGAGGCAAAGGATATGCTTAGAACTTCTTAAAGACTATGACATGAGTGTGCATATCATCTGGGTAAGGCAAATATGGTGGCGGATGCCTTGAGTAGGGTGTCTACGGGTAGTTAGTCCATGTTGATGGTGGTAGGGAGATGGTTAGTTAGGGAGGTACATCAATTGGCAAGATCGGGGGTTACGTTGGAGGAGGGTTGGTGGTGATGGCATGGTTGTTGTTGATGGGTCTAATTCATCATTATTTGATGAGGTGATAGCAAAGCAAGATCTTGACTTCTCCTTACTTGAGTTGAAGGCCTTGGTGAAAGAGCGCAAAGTAGTGGTTTTCTCCCAAGGGGGCGATGGTGCCATTAGGTGCCAAGGTAGGTTGTGTATGCCTTGTGTTGATGGTTTGAGGGAGAAAATTCTTGATGAGGCCAATAATTCATCATATTCTATCCACCCCGATTCCACCAAAATGTATAGAGACTTGAGAGATGTGTATTGGTGGGGAGGCATGAAGAGGACATTGCCAAATTTGTTTTCGGTTAACATAGTTGTCAACAAGTCGAAGACAAACATCAAAGGTTGGGTGGCCTAACCTAGACATAGAGATTCCTTCTTGGAAATGAGAGGTGATTAATATGGATTTTTTGGTTGGGTTGCCCAAGACTAGAAAAGGTTTTCATTCTATATAGGTGGTGGTTGATAGGTGATGAAATCAGCTCACTTTTTACCGTTTAAGACCATATATGGAGCTGAAGAGTATGTAAGGTTGTACATCCATGAGTTAGTAAGGTTGCATGGGGTTCCTTTGTCCATCATATCAGATCGTGGTTCAAAATTCACTTTACACTTTTGGAGGTCTTTCCAAAAGCGTCTTGGTTCAAAAGTTCACCTTACTACGGCCATTCACCCCCAAATGGATGGTCTAGATGAAAGAACCATTCAAACACGTGAGAATATGCTAAGGGCTTGTGTATTAGAGTTGAGGGGTAGTTGGGATGACCATCTTCCTTTGATTGAGTTTGCCTACAATAGTAGCTATAACTCGAGCATTGGTATAGCTCCTTTTAAGGCTCTTTATGGGAGACATTGCAGATCCCTGGTAAGTTGGTTTGAGGTTGGAGAAGTGGCATTACTGGGACCAGATCTTGTTATGAGGCTCATGGGAAGGTTAGGAAGATTAGGGAAAGGTTGAAGACGGCCCAAAGTCGTCAAAAATACTATGCCTATGTTAGAAGAAGAAACCTTGAATTCAAAGTGGGTGAATGGGTTTACTTGAAAGTTTTTGCAATGAAAGGTTTGGTCCACTTTAGTAAAAAGGGGATATTGAATCCAAGATATGTTGGTCCTTATGAGGTTATGAGGATAGTAAGTGAAATGAATTCGGTTCATCCGGTGTTCCATGTCTCTGTGCTGAGAAAATGTGTTGGTGATCCTAATCTATTGTGCCTCTTGATGTTGTGGGTGTTGTTGAGGATACCTTGACCTATGAGGAGGTTCCAGTTCAGATTGTGGATAGGCAAGTGAAGAGATTGAGGAACAAGGATGTGGCATCCGTTAAGGTCCTTTGGAGAAACAACAAATCGAAAGGACCACTTGGGAGGCCGAAGCGGACATACAAAAGCAGTGTCCTTATGTTTTCTACTCCACTCAAGCCTAAGGTAACAGTTCTAAGTCCCCTATATGATTCAAGTCTTATGATTCAGCCACTATGTCATTCATATGCATTCATGTTTAAGCTGACAAGTTTATGATGATTTTACACTTACGTTGAGATTTTTAAAATGGCATTTTAAATGTAATATTGCATTCTTGATTAGGGCTGATTTGTTTGTGATCACTCGTCTTGTACGTCTCTTTTACATTCGGAGGCGATTGATCCCAAGGGGGGAGATATTGAAAGACCCCAAAAAGTGTCCGAAAACGTGCCTCGAAATGCCTGGAATTTTAAATTCCATATATCTCAAAATCCGTTTGCTATTTTAAAAATCCCACTACATATTTGCATTATGGAGGTCAAAATTAGGTTAAAGAGGGTCTAACCCCTATTTAAGAGCAAAAGATTAACAATTATGAAATTCAAAAATTTCAAATTCCAGAGAGGTTTTCGCGTCGCCGCCTCTGTACATTTTGGGGACTATTTTTTAAGTTCGGTCCAAGACATCTAAGTCTTGGGCCTCAGTGTTCCTAAACGTGTTTCTACCTATATTTAGCCTTATTTCACCCTTATATTATCCTAAATATTTTCCAATACTCACTCAAATACTTAGCCATATTTTCACTCCCAAATTCAAGTCCCAAACCCTCATCCCAAGCTAAGGCTCTCCTTCAAGGTTTTTCTTCAAGCTTCAAGTCTCCATCTCCAATCTTCCCCAAATTCATCTCTAGGCTAAGGTAGGTGGTTTCTTTCATGGGTTCCTTTCACCCATGATACCTAAGCCTCCTTTTACTCAAATTCCATGATTTAAAGTTGATTTACAAATGGGTCATGCTTATTATGAAATTCACTGCACACTATATAAAAGCTATGTAAAGTTGTGACTGTTTATTATGTTTTGAGCTATAAATCTTTGATATATTGTAAGATTTGAGGAGGAGTTTTGATGTATGTTTCTTGAGGGTGTTGCAAGGTGTTGATTGATGGTTTTATAATGGATATTCTTGCATGATGTCATCTCTATATTTCATGGTCTTATACTAGCATTACACACCTTCTAATTGTTTGATAAAATGTCTGGATATGGTTTCTTGAGGAGTTGAAGGTCCAAAGCATGAGATATGATGATGAAATGAGCTTATGTATATGACATACTTTATATAAAAAGTTGCTTTGGACCATACCCGATCTGAGGGGATAAGAGCCCAGGTAACCATGTTGGGTGTTTGTACTCATCAACCATGTGAGGGTTTTGTACTTTGCCATTGTGTTGGTAAGGTGTGATTATCATCAACCATGTGAGGGGTTTGTACCACACAACAACCAAGGGGTTTGTACTAATAGCTAGCTTGGTCTCTTCTACACATATGATATCCTATATGAGCATGAGTTACTTAAGAATGTTTTACTTATGCATTGATCATATACCATGTTATATTATGCGTATTACCTATTATTATTCATTTTGATTATGATGCCTATCTATTGTTCAATTGCATCCTACATACTTAGAACATTCAAATGTACTAATGCATACTCTTGCCTACATGATATCACCATGTAGGAACCAGAGCCCAAGTTTATCCTCCTCCTCCATAGGGTTAGTTCAGTGCTACTCAAGATAGTTGGTGAGTCGCCACTTCGTGGACCTTAGTCTATGTAGTTCTTATTATGTCTTGAGACATTCTTCTTTTTTGTCTATTTTGACTATGAGGGTGAGCCCGGTTAATTTGTCTCGGCCACCGCTCTTATCTTTGTATTAAAGGTGTTCGTTGGACATGTTATGCATCTATGTTAAGAGTCTTGACTCTATTGTTCTTGATTTCTATGGTATGAGCTTGTCTCTTTTCTCTTGATTATGATGTTGTGCAAGATTTTCCCTTAGTCCTGTTGCCCCCCATTCTTACTCTTTTAGGTTGTATATATTACTTCCACGATCAAGGATTTGTAATGGTGTTTTAAGAGGCTTCCTTGGGGTCCCTTGGGTTCCCTTTGCGTTGTGTCGCGTCTAGGCCCTAGGATTGGATCGTGACAGTTTGTACTTTGATAACCATGTCGGGGGTTTGTACCTTGATAACCAAGGGTGGTAAGCTGGGACGATCTACCATCCAATTGTTGGGGTTGGTACCTCAATCACCAAGGGTGGTGGGGTGCGATAATCCACCAATATGATAATTGTCTCCTCTTACACATGTATTATGTTCTATACATAGCATCTCACATGCATGCCATATTGTTATATGCTACTCATTGCCTATGCTTATGCATTTTGATTATGTTAATTATCTCTTGTTACATTGTATCCTACATACTTACTACATTCAAAAGTACTAACACATACTCTATGCCTACATGATGTCACCATGTAGGGATCGGAGCCCCACTTGAGCACCCTCCTCTATGTGGCTAGTACGTTTCTGCCAAGCTTGTTGGTGAGTCCTCCATTCCGGGGACATTGGTCTATGTTCTTATGCTATGTATTGCTACTCTATTCCCTTATTGAGTACTTTGACTATGTGGGTGAGCCCGATTCCTTGTCTTGGCCCCTGCTATTATCTATGTAGTAGAGGTAGTGTTGGACATGTTATGTATCTATGCTATGAGTCTTGACTCTCTTGTTCCTTGGTGTCTATCATATGAAAGTTCCCTCTTAGACCCTTGCCCTCTTTTCTAATCTTTTATGTCATTTGCTTGCTTCCGTGACCAAGGATGTGTGATGATTTGTTAAGAGCCTTGCTTGGGGTCCCTTTGGGTTCCCCATGTGTCGTGTCACATCTAGGCCCTAGGTTTGGGTCGTGAAAAACTTGGTATCAGAGCATTAGGTTGTTAGATCATCAGAGTCCAACATACCGCATCGATTAGAATTTAATTCATGGTTGTGTTGTGCACCACAACTATGAGTAAGAGGCTTTGAGACATTTTAGGAAATGTTTCCCTTATTTGAATGTTAAGTCGTGTTATAGAGTTAAAGTAAGGTTCCCGGCCCCCCCCCCCCCCCAAGATTGTTCTTTGCTATGCTAGATCATGCCTAACACAAGAGGAAGGAGAGCCTGCACACTCAAGGAGCAACCAGCTCATGGAGAGCTTCGGGATGCTTTCACTTTGCTTGCACAAGTTGTCCCTAATCAAGCCAAACAAGGGGACCAAGCCCCTCATACTCCTACATCGACTTCTCGGGTGAGAGACTTCATGAGGATGAATCGCCCCCAGACATCTATGGGCTAAGGTATATGAGAATCCTCAAGAGTTCATCAATGAGGTCTACAAGGTGTTGGCTATCATGAGTGTAAGGTTGGAAGATAAGGCAGAGTTGGGGGCCTACCAACTTAAAGGAGTAGCAAAAATATGGTACAGTCAATGAAAGGAGGAGAAATGAGTCAACAATGTATTCTATGGGATGAGTTCAAGGTGGCCTTTCTTAATTGGTTATTCCCTCTTGAAATTAAAATTAGTGGAGTTTATGAACTTAAAACAAGGATCTTTGAGTGTGAGGGAGTGTGCCTTCAAGTTCAACCAACTCTCAATTTATGTTGCACACATGGTTGCCGACTCAAGGTCTAGAATGAACAAGTTCGTGATGGGTGTGTCCAACTTGGTGACTGAGGAATGCCAGTCTGCTATGTTTATTAGTGACATGAACTTGTCATGTTTTATAACCTAATCCGAACAAATGAAGGAGGAGAAGTTGAGAAAGAGAAGGGTCATGAGTCTAAGAGCCATTTTGATGGCAAGTTTCAAAGCCGAAGGGGTGGCCGGTTCCACCAAGTCCAAGAGTCTTCTCATGCTTCTAATAGGGGGTTCGCCAATGACTTCCCAAGGACCCAAGGTATTGGTATTAAGGTTGCTAATGATGTGTGTCCAACATGTGCTAAGGTTCATAAGGGTTATAGCTTGAGAGACACTAATCCATGTTATGTATGTAGGGAAGTGAGTCACAAAAGGTTGATTACCTTCGTGATCGCAAGAAGGGTGACATTTATCTTCAAGGCCGGGGTGCCAATGCGGTTCCTTTTTGCAGAGGTGGCCAACAAGATGGTGCCCCAAGCCACAATCAGTTTTATTCTTTGCATGGGAGGCAAAGGTTTGATGAGGTGCCCGATGTTGTCATCGGTATGTTAAAAGTCCTTGATTTTTATGTGTATGCATTGATTGGTCTGGATGACACACTTTCTTTTGTTGCTCCTCTTATTACCAAAAAGTTGTTGAGCCCAAAATGTTATGTGAGTCATATGAGGTGTCTACTCCTATTGGTGCATCTGTTGTTGCTAGAAAGGTCTATAGAAATCCCATTTGCGTTTTGCATAAAATATTGCCTTGTGATCTTGTTGAGTTCGACATGGTTGATTTTGAAATTATTCTTGGGATGGATTGGTTGCATACATACAGTGCTTCTTTTGATTTTAGACCACGTAGGTCAAATTCCTATTCCCAAATGAACCAGTCCTTGAGTGGGAGAGTCATGATGTGCTGGTCAAAGGTAGGTTCATCTCTTGCTTTAAAGCCCGTAAGTTGATCTCTAAGAGGTGTCTTTATCATCGTGTGAGGAATAGGTATATGGAGTCAAAAGTCCTTCCCATAGAGTCGGTCCGGTTGTAAATAAGTTCCTTTATCAAGGACTTTCCCGGTGTTCCTCCCGAAAGGGAAATACATTTTGGCATAGACCTCTCCCTCGATAGTCAACCCATTTCTATTTCCCCTTACCGTATGACCTTGGCGGAATTAAAGGAGTTGAAGGAACAACTGAGGGACTTGTTGGAGAAGGCTTTCATTAGGCCTAGCCAATCACCTAGGGCGCACCGGTGTTGTTTTTGAAGAAGAAGAATGAGTCTCTCAGAATGTGTATTGACTACTGGCAACTCATTAGGGCTACCATTAAGAATAGGTAACCTCTTCCAAGAATTGATGATATGTTTGACCAATTGCAAGGGGCTAGCTACTTCTCTAAGATTGATCTTCGATTAGGGTATCATCAAGTGAAGGTGAGGGAGTGTGATATTCCCAAGATGGCCTTCCAGACTAGGTATGGGCATTGTGAATTTGTGGTTATGTCTTTTGGGTTTTAACCAATACACCTGCCATCTTCATGTATCTAATGAATAGGGTCATCAAATTCTACCTTGATTCTTTTGTTGTGGTATTCGTTGATGATATTTTGATCTATTCTCGTGGTGAGGAGGAGAATAGGGCTCATTTAGGGGTTCTATTGCAAAGATTGAGGGAGGAGAAGTTGTATGCTTAATATGAAAAGTGTGAATTTTGGTTGAAAGAGGTTGCCTTTCTAGGTCTTGTGGTGTCTGGGGATGGTATTAAGATGGATCCTAAATTGATGGATGTGATTAGAAATTGGCCTAGACCATTGACCCCATCGGATATTAGGAGCTTTTTGGGCTTAGTGGGTTATTATCGGAGGTTTTTGAGTGGGTTCTCTTCTATTTCTTCTCCCATGATGAAGTTGACTCAAAAGAAAGCCAAATTTGTGTGGTCCGATGAAGGCGAAAGGAGTTTCCAAACATTGAAAGATAAGCTTGTGTCTCCTATATTGCCTCTACCAGAAGAGCTAGAGGGATTCATTGTGTATTGTGATGCTTCCCAGAATTATTTGGGTTCTATATTGATGCAAATTGTAAGGTCATAGCATATGCTTCTAGACAACTCAAAGTGCATGAAAAGAATTACCCTACCCATGATCTTGAGTTAGCCGCCATTGTTTTTGCATTAAAGATTTGGCGTTATTATTTGTATGGGGTGGTGCAGGTTGATTTTTTCACCGATCATAAGAGCCTCCAATATGTCTTAACTCATAAAGATCTCAACTTGAGACAACAGAGGTGGTTAGAACTCCTTAACTACTATGATATGAGTGTGCATTACCATCCCGATAAGGCTAGTGTTGTGGCGGATGCTTTGAGTAGGGTGTTTATGGGTAGCCTTGCTCATGTTTTTGATGGTAGTGATAAAGAGATAGCTAGGGAGATGCATCAGTTGGCTAGATTGGGGGTTAGGTTGCAAGAGGCTACTAATGGTGGTGTTATTGTTGATGATGGTTCTAAGTCTTCCTTGCTTGATGAGGTGATAGCAAAGCAAGATCTTGATCTCTCATTGTTAGAATTGAAGGCCTTGGTTAAAGAGGGCGAGGTGGAGGTTTTCTACCAAGAGGTAGATGATACCCTTAGGTACCAAGGTAGGTTGTGTGTGCCTTGTGCTGATGACTTGAGAAAAAGGATCCTTGCTAAGGCCCATAATTATTCTTATTCTATTCACCCCGGTTCAACCAAAATGTATAGAGTTTTAAGGGATGTGTATTAGTGGGGAGTCATGAAGAGAGACATTGCGAAATTTGTTTCTGTTTATTATAGTTGATAACAAGTTAAAGCCGAGAACCAAAGACCGAGTTGCCTAGCACCAGACATAAAAATTCCTACTTGGAAGTGGGAGGAGATTAATATGGATTTTGTGGTTGGGTTGCCCAAGACAAGAAAGGGTATACATTTCATTTGGGTTATGGTTGATAGGATGATGGAATCGGCTCATTTTCTACCCGTTAAGACCAAATATGTGGCTAAAGATTATGCTAGGTTGTACATTCATGACTTGGTGAGATTGCATGGGCTAACTTTTCCATCATATCAGATCATGTTGCAAAATTCACTTAACACTTTTGGAGGTCTTTCCAAAGAGGTCTTGGAACAAGGGTAAAGCTTAATACGACCTTTCATCCTCAAACTGATGGCCAAGCCAAAAGAATTATCCAAACACTTGAGGATATGCTTAGGGCTTGTGTATTGGAAGCTCAAGGTTATTTGGGATGATCATCTTCCATTGGTTGAGTTTGCCTATAACAATAGGTATCATTCTAGCATCGGTATGGCATCTTTTGAGGCTCTCTATGATAGGCATTGTAGATCACCAGTTGGGTGGTTTGAGGTTGGAGAGGTGGCTTTGTTGGGACCAGATCTGGTTATGGAGGCTCTTGAGAAGGTTAGGATGATTAGAGAAATGTTGAAGACAGCCCAAAGTCGCGAAAAGTCCTATGCTGATGTAAGGAGAAGGGATCTTGAATTCAAAGTTGGTGATTGGGTTTATTTAAAGGTGTCACCCATGAAAGATGTGGTTCATTGTGGTAAGAAGGACACCTTGAGTCCAAGATATGTTGGTCCGTATAGGGTAATGAGGAGGATTGGCAAGGTAACTTATGAGTTGGAATTGCCTAGTGAGATGGATTTGGTTCATTCGGTTTTTCATATATCCATGTTGAGGAAATATGTGGGACACCCTAATGCTGTTGTAGCTCTGGATGTTGTGGATGTTGTTGAAGACAACTTGACCTATGAACAAGTTCAGGTTCAGATTTTTGATAGTCAAGTGAAGAGGTTGAGGAACAAGGATATTGCTTTGTTTAAAGTCCTTTGGAGTAATCAACAAGTCAAAAGTGCTACTTAGGAGGCCGAAGCGGATATGCAAAAGTGGTAGCCGTAATTTTCCATTCTACTGAAGCCTAAGGTACTAATTTTAAGTCTTCTACGTGATGTCATGTCTCATGTTCAAGCCCATAAGTCAATTGCATGCATTCATGTTTACATTGTTAATGTTCATGGTGATTTTACAATTATGTTGAGATTTTGAAAATGATGTTTTAAGTATGTTCTTGCATTCTTGTTGGGGCTGATCTCTTCATGATTACTATCTCATGTATGTTTCTTTTACACTTGACGTCGAATTTTACCAATGGGAAGATATTAAAACGACCCCAAAAGATGCTTGAAAATATGCCTTAGAAGTGCCCGGAATCATAATTTCCATATATCACAAAATCCGTGCGCGACATCAAAAGTATGACTTCATATTCTTGTTCAGGGGGTCATATTATGTGGGAAAAGGGTTCTAATCCCAAATTAAGAGCAACTGTAGCAAAATTTTGGTAATCGCAAAAATGCGATTTCTAATGAGGTTTTCGCACCCTCGGCACGATGCGCCAACAACATGCCTCAGTTCATTTAATGTGCAATTATTCATTTCCTGTCCAAGGCTTTTGGTCTTCGGCCTAGGTGTTCTCATGCGTGAAAATACCTATACTTAGCCTTATTTCACCCTCATATCATCCAAGACATTCCACAATACTCTTTCACACAGTTAGACAATATTTCATCTCCCGAATTCAAGTCTCAAAACACATCAAGATCTTAAGGTTCTCACTCATCCTTCAAGTCTCCATCTCCAATCTTCATCAAGTTATTATCCAAAGTGAAACGACCGCAAAAAGTTCCCAAAAATATGCCTCGAAATGCCCATATTTTAAATTTCCATATATCCTAAAATCTGTTTGTTATTTCAAAATTTTGGTTTCATATTTCTGATCAGGGGGTCAAAATTAGGTCAAAAAAGGTCTATCTCTTATTTAAGAGCGAAAGATTAGCAATTTTGATTTTCAAAAGTGCAATTTCCAGAGAGCAGTGTGCATCCTCTCCTCGATATGCACTAGTGTTATCTAGTTTCTATTTTTTAGTTCATCCAACTTTTTCTAAGTGTTCGGCCCAAGTTTTCCCAAACGTGTTTTTACATAAGCTAAATTTCACCCACATATCACCTAAAACATTTCCCAACACTCACTAAAATGCTTAGCCATATTTTATTTCAAAATTCAAGACTCCAAACCCTCATCTGGAACTAAGGATTCTCTTCAAGTTTCAAGCCACCATCTTC
>JAOTQR010059001.1:0-14041 GCA_025774065.1 Solanum ossicruentum | reverse complement strand
TCATAATGACAAATAATCACATATAGGAGTCATAATCATGAGTAAGTTCATTCAGGGTCATAACGTAGATCATATTCCCATAGAAGTGTCAAACTTGGTCAAAATTCATAATCAAGCTAAGAATGTACGAAATAGAATAACTTGGGAAAAAATCATATTGAAACCTAGTCATGTCGGCCATAGAAATATGTTTTCCATACCTACTTTTGGCAAACATAAGAATCTTTACAAACTTGTTCGAACAAGGAAAAGCAAATCCTATATACTTTCTTATTTCAAGAATAGGAATCTTTATACGCATTTTCATGCCAACAGATAGAAAGTTTTACATACCGTCCTTCAATACCAAGTTGATCCTGACGCCAAGCAACCCAATTACTCTTCCGGCTACGCAGTATCTACAAAACAATCACAAAAAGCGTTCAACAACCGCTACAACCATTCACAACCTCCAAGGACACTTCGAAAAGACCATGCGATGTTAACTATTGCAACACGCTATTGAAGCGCAAGGACACCAAATAGGGCAGCCAACTATTTTTGTCCACTTAACATATTTACATACTATTATATGTCCTTTGAATCCATTTACACCACTTAAACGTCAACTGGAACCTAGCGACGTCAAAATGTCGCATTTTTGCAATTCCTAAACAATTTAAAAAATATGATTTTACCACCGTTAAGAAATAGAACCTAACAAAGGTTAGGGCCAAACCCACAGGGAATACGTAGACTCAATAGAATTCAATGATTACAATTTGAATGGTTAACCAACTTACTTCCCCAAAGGGAGGTGGGGATGTTTGTAATAATCAATGAAAAATAAAACTAAACTATCACAAAGGAGAAGTCAATATGGAGAGAAACTAAGGTATTATGTTCTCCATGATTCCCCAACTAAGTATCACCAGATAACCTAATTCTTTTTTAGTGTATAACATTCAAGACGGTAAGTTATGGTCACCAAGCCCTTTGGTCAAAGGTTAGAGGTAAATTTCACTATACGACTTGGCCCATCTCTATACTGTGCATTACTACCCTTACCTATCAGCCCCAGTTTGATTGATAAGACATGAACACATCGAATCATGTTAATTAATCTTTTTTACTGTTCATTACTACCTTGGTCCAATCAGTAACACTAGGCGGATTCTAATGTTGGCCACCACTAGAAAGCATACAAAATGAAAATAGTTAATTGATACATGCATATACACCTTCCAAGAATCATGAATTATCTAATTTTACTTTGTTAGTTCTTTATGGTTCCCATAATCATAGTTGTGGATTTAAAGACTCATGCTTTATGTAGATGCAAGGATTGTGGATTGATAAAACATAATTGAATACTTACATAATAGAATTAAGAACAAGCAAATCCATCTTCAACAAGAATCACAAGCTTAAAGATAAAATTTCAACACAAGTGTTCTCAAAGACTCTCTAATATGATCTCACAATTTTTCTCCTCCAATTAGTGAGTTATCTGAGTACTGGATGAAAAACTCTTGAAAATAACATAAAAAACCTATTTATGATAAGTAAAATACAAGTCCTAGAAAAAATAGGAGAATTGGTCGGCATGTCATACAAAAGAAGCTTATAGGTTATATTGCATTCCACGGCCCGTAATGGAGGTCTCATACTCAACTGATAGAAATTTGGACTTCAACTCTATAATACTCCTTTATGACTCGTAAAGTGGTTTATGACCTGTAAAGGGGGTTTCGTCTTATGAAACTTCAGAAAGTCCCAATCTCTGAACCTCATGGCATGAACCATCTTCTACGACTAGTAAAACTTTCTGCGGCTCGTCTGCATGTTCATAGAATAAACTTAAGAAAATAGTTCCTCACTAGAATTGTTCACAAAACCACCTTACAACCTGTAGAATGATCTAAAACCCATAGTGGGTCTTGTATAATAGCAAAAATCAGCAACTTCTGCAATTTTCCCAAAAATCAAGGCCAACCTGTAATCCTGTTAATATAAACACAAAAACACACAAAACCAACTAACATCGCATTGAGAACACACAAAATTCCAAGTTTTAAGCATCAAAAGTGTTGTATTTTGGTAGCACATCACTTCTATAACTAACTCCAGCCCCAAGAAAACCATTTCTCCCATATTAAACCATCCAACTGGGGACTTACAGCGCCTACAATATAAAGCTTCCAAGGGAGCCATTCCACTGCTAGAGTGATATCTATTGTTGTAAGAAAACTCGGTGATCGGAAGATATTCATCCCAACTACCGTTGAACTTCAAGACACAAGCCCTAAGAATATCCTCAAGAGTTTTAATTGTCCTTTCGACTTGACCATCCATTTGAAGATAAAATACCATGCTAAGCTTGACCTTGGTACCAAGGCTCTTTTGGAAGGATCTCCAAAAGTGAGAAGTGAATTGAGCACCATGATCTAAAATAATAGACAATGGTACTCCATGCAACTTAACTGACTCATTAATATATAGCTTGACATAATCCTTCACATCATATGTTGTTTTAATCAATAGAAAGTGAGTCGACTTTGTCATTCTATCAACAGTAACCCAAATAGAATCAAACTGCTTTATAGTCTTTAGCAAACCAATCACAAAATCCATGTTGATCTCTTCCTACTTTCAAATAGGAATTTCTCTGTCTTGGGCTAGGCTTCCCAGCCTTTGATATTCAGCTTTAACTTGTTGGCAGTTGGGACAACCAGCTACGAACTTGGCAATATCTCTTGTCATACCACCCCAGCAAACCACCTCCCTCAAGTCTCTCTACATCTTTGTAGCACCAAGGTGAACAGAGTAGGATGAATTATGTGCCTCCTTCAAAATCTAATCCCTTAACCCATTAATATTGGGCACACATAACCTACCATGGTATCTGAGGACACCATATCCTTCTTGAGAGAAAACCTCTACTTTATCATCCTTCACTAAAGCTTTCAATTCTAGCAAGGCAGAGTTAAGGTCTTATTTGGACTTTACCTCTTAAATCGAAGAAGATCTAGAACAATCAATAACTATCACACCTCTATTTTCAACCTCATTCAACCTAACTACGAACCTAGCTAACCGGTGAACTTCTCTAGCTACATCCTTATTGCCATCATCAACATGAGCTAGACTTTCCATGGACACTCTACTTAGAGCATTGACCACAACATTAGCTTTGCTGGGATGATAGTGAAAACTTATGTCATAATCCATAAGGAGTTGTAACCACCTTCTTTGTGTCAAATTAAGATCCCTTTATGTGAACACATATTGGATACTCTTGTGGTCAGTGAATATGGCTACAAGGACCCCATATATATAATGACGCCATATTTTCAAAGGAAATACCATGACCACTAATTCCAGATCATGGGTGGGATAATTACATTCATGCACCTTGAGTTGCCGAGAAGCATATACTATGACCTTGCCACTTTGCATCAATACACACCCCAAACCTATGCCTGAAGCATCATAATAAAGCACAAACCCTTCTAACCCTTCTGGTAGAGACAAAATAGGAATGGATATAAACTTGTCTTTCAAAGTCTGAAAACTCCTTTGACATTCATCGGTCCAAATAAATTTTGCCTTCGTTTGCATCAATTTTGTCAAAGGAGAAGAAATTGAAGAGAAACCATTCAAAAATCTCTAGTAGTACCTCACCAAGCCCAAGAAACTCCTAATATTCCTAGGAGTCAAGGTCCTAGGCTAATTTCTTATCACTTCCATCTTCTTAGGGTCCACTTTTAATTTCATCACCCAACACCACATACCCAAGGAATGCAACCTTCTTCAACCAAAATTCTCATTTATCAAATTTAGTAAACAACTTCTCATCCCTCAAAGTTGTCGACACTACACTTAAATTGAAATGACCCTAAAGGTGCCCGAACATGTGCCACAGAAGTGCCCATAATCGTAATTTCCATATGTCTCAAAATTCATACATGATAGCAAAAGTTCGACTTCAGATTCTTGTTTAGGGGGAAAAATTAAGTGGGAAATATATCTAATCCTGATTTTAGAGCAACCGTATCAAAATTTAAAGTTCTAAAGTAGCGATTTCCAAAGAGGATTTCGCACCCTAAGCGCAACCCGCTAGGATTGCGCTTCAGTGTTGAATCGTCAAGTTATGTTTATTCTGGTCCAACACTTTTGGTTCTTGGGCCTAAGTCTTCCCATATGTAAAAATTACCTACACTTAGTCATATTTCACCTTTATATTACACAAGACATTCCCCAATACTCTCTCAAACACTTAGATTAATATTTCACTCAAAATTCAAGTGCCAAATGTCATTATGGATCTTAAGAAATTCACACAAACTTTAAGTTTCCATTCTAATCTTCATCAAGGAATTCTCCAAAGTTAATGTATGTTTGTTTCAACCATTGGGTCCTTTCACCGATGGTGCCCAAGCTTCTTTTTTACATAAAACTCATGTGTTCTAAGTTGATTTACTTATGGGTCTTACTTACTATGAATTTGACTATGAATTATGTTGGGATTTCATAAAACTGTTTTGACTGTTTAAGCATGTTTTGAGTTATGAATCTATGATCTATCTTGAGATTTGATGAAGGATTTTGATGTATATTTCAGGAGGGTGTTACCAAGTGTTGGTGGGTCGATTTACTTCAAGATTTCTTGCATGATTTCACTCTTTAATTGCATGGTTTTACACTAGCAGTACACACCCACCAAGTGTTTGATAAAATATCCAGTTTAGGGATTCTTGATCTATTGATGATCCATTGCATGTCCGATGACTTGTATGACTTTATGATGATGAAAGAATGGTATAGATGTGTTGATTTTATGAAAATTATCTATAGTATTGCAAGTTGACCACACCTTGTTGAGGGGGTGCTTTGCCTCAACCACTATGATGAAGGGTGTGATGTCCACCAACCATGTTAAGGGGTTGATACCTTGACCACCATGATGGAAGGTGTGATGTCCATCAGCAGTTAAGGGGTTGATACCTTGACCACCATGATGGAGGGTTTGATGTCCATCAACCAATTGAAGGGTTGATACCTCAATCACCTTGGATGGTAGGGTGTGACAATCCATTGTAATGTTGGTCTCTTCTTGCATATGCAATATGTTTTATACAAGCATGTTTTACTCCAAGCGTCATTCACACATGTCATATTATTATTATACTATACATTGCTTATAATATTGCATTTTTACTATATTGTTTATCTCTTGTTGCATTGCAGCCTACATAGTTAGTATATTCAAATGTATTAACGCATACTCTATGCCTACATGATGTTACCATGTAGGAACCGAAGCTCTACTTGATCATCCTACTCCTCTTCATCACTGGTACGATTTCTCTCAAAGCAAGTTGATGAGTCTTCAACTCCGAAGACATAATTCTCTTGATTTATGCTATGTATTGGCTCTTCTTATGTTATATACTTTTGACTATGAGGGTGAGCCCAACTGCTTGTCTTGGCCCTCGCTAAGTTCTATGTCTAGAGCTATTGGTTGACAAGTTATGTACTATTGTTGAGCGTTGACTCATCTATGTTATTTACATATTAAACTCTCTCTCCCATAATCTCAATTTCCCTTGTTTATGTTCTCTCTTATTGTTTATTCTTGCTTCAGTGACCAAAGATATGTGTACGATATGCTAAGAGGCTTGTTTGGGGTTCCTTCGGGTTCCCCATTCGACGTGTCATGTCTAGGCTCTAGTATTGGTCGTGACAAACTCAAATGATTCACATGCTCTTCTTTACTTCGGAGTGAATCAATATGTCATATATGAAGACCCTATTCATGAGATCCATAAATATCGCTGGTGCATTAGTTAACCCAAATGGCATCACCATAAATTCAAAATCCCCATACCTAGTTCAAAAAGCCATCTTCTGAATATTACACTCCCTCACCCCCATTTGGTGGTATCTGGATCGAAGACCAAGCTTAGAAAAATTACTAGCCCCTTGTACTTGATCAAATAGGTCATCTATGCTTGGCAAGGGATACTTGTTCTTTATAGTGACCTTATTGAGTTACCGATAGTCGATGCACATTCTAAGTGAGCCATCTTTCTTTCTTACAAACAACATTGATGCACCCCAAAGTGACTTTCTAGGACTTTGTGAAGCCCTTCTCTAATAAATTCCTTAATTGGTCCTTCAAACTTCTTTAATTCCGTCGGGGACATACAGTAAGGGGGAATAGAAACGGGTTGTGTATCAGGAAGGAGGTCTATACCAAAGTCTATTTTCCTTTCAGGAGGAACACCAGGAAGCTCAGCGGGAAAGACATCAAGGAACTCACTGACCACTGGAACGTAATCGATAGGAGGGACTTTAGAGTCAACATACTTAACCCTCACAAGATGGTAAATGTAACCCTTAGAAATCCGTTTCCGGGCCTTAAGGCAAGAAGTGAACCTACCTTTAACTAGCGAATTATGACCTTCCCACTCAAAGATGGGCTCATTAGGAAATCAAAATCGGACCTTACGAGTTCAACAATCAATGGAAGTATGATGCGTATATAACCAATACATCCCAAGAATAATGTCAAAGTCTACCATGTCAAGTTCAACAAAATCACAAGGCAAGACTTTATGTAATATAGACACGAGACAACCCCTATTGACTCTTCTAGCAATAATGGATTCAGCAATGAGGGCAGACACCTCAAAGGGTTCACACAATAATTCTAGACACATATGAGACTTATTGGCAACAAAAGAAGTAATGAAAGAAAGAGTGGCACCCCGATCCAATAAAGCATACACATCTTAATCATAAACCTTTAACATACCGATAACAACATTGGGTACCTTATCCAATCCTTGTCTCCCTTGAAGAGCATAATATCGATTGTGATGTGGAGCACCCCTTTGTTAGCCTCCATCTACCCTTTGATCAACATAACCACCTTGTCCTTGAGGATGACCATCTTTACCCCTGTTTGGAGCATAGGGACAATCAATAAACATGTAGCCTACTTTTTCACACCTGTAGCAAGCATTCAAATCCCTTAAGAATATGCCACCATGATTTCTTCCATATTTTGGAAACTTCGAAGAGTTACCCAATCATTTCCACCTTGAACCTTAGGGTTAGGCACCTTATCATTAGCAAATCTTTTGTTTTGAGCATTAGAGGACCCTTGACCTTGAAATTTGTGACCTTGTTGGAAACAACCACCCTTAGCACCTTAAAAACCACTATTATACCGAGCCCTCTTGGGCTCCCTACTCCTTATCTTCCTAAGTTTCTTCCTTTCATATTGCTCGGCATAAGTCATGAGACGAGATAAATCCATACACCCATAAGCATAGAGGTGCAACATTCTTTATTCATAAAGTCGGATACCCCTAACACAAACTTGTTCATCCTTGCCCTAGAGTCGGAAACCAAGTGAGGAGCATATTTTGAGATCTTGATGAACTTAAGGAGCCTAGTTTACGATTCATGAACTCCATCATCTTTGTCTCTCTCAATTCAATAGGGAAGAATCGATTAAGGAAGGCATCCTTAAATTTCTCCTATGGGATAGCATCATTGTTCTTCCGCTCTAGCTTCTATTGAGTAAACCAAATTTATGCAACATCCTTGAGTTGGTAGGCGGTAAGTTCTGCCTTATCCTCCGAACTCACCCCTATTATAGCAAGTACTTTATATATCTCATCAATGAACTCTTGGGGGTCCTCTTCCATTTGGAGCCATAGAACTTCGGAGGGTTCATCCTTGTAAAGTCCCTCACTCTTGAAGCTGGGGTGAGTGCATGAGGGCTTAGGCTCCTTCGTTCAATTGGTTAGTCATGGCTTGTGCCAACATGGAAATAATGTTCCGGTATTTGACATGTGTAACCCCTTCTTCTTAGGGAGCTTGAGGAGCTAGATAAGTCGAACCCTCCTCGGATATGAGAGCCCTTAGTGCCCTTCTCTTTGGTTGCGGCATGATGTAAAAGAACAAAAGACCACCTGTTAGGGAAGAAAACCATATTTTAAATTTAAGGCATGACATAGATCATGAAAAATTGAACCATTTCCTAAAATGCCTCATAGCCTCCTATTCATAGTTGTGGCGTGCTTTACAACCATGAACAAGAATCTACTTGAGGCGGTGTTTTGGATTTTCAAGTACCATTAACAAACCTAGTGCTCTGATACCAATCTTATCATGACCTATGATTAGGGCCTAGATGTGACACCGCGAATGGGGAACCCGAAGGTCCCCCAAACAAGCCTCTTAGCACATCATTTGCACATTCATGGTTGTGGAATCATAATTAAACAACAAGCAAGTAACAAATAATTCTAAGGGAAGCATGAATTTGGACTCAAGTTATGGGGATGTTATAGGAAGAGGATTTGCATGAATCACAAAACAAATAAAGAATAAGGGGCGGGTAAGTATGACTCATGCTATGGGGATGTTTTAGGGACTTCGGACTTCTATCTCATCATTAACATGCAAAAAGCATATAGGGGAATAAAGGGAATAGCACAAGTCTTTCATAACTATATAAGCATAATTGGAGTCAAGGTTAGTAAATAAATATCCATATCCAACGACACCTCTAATACGAATGGAATAGGGCCCAAGACATCTCCCGGGCTCACCCTCAAAAGATAAGTATCCAAAAATAGATAAGTCTTAACAAGAGCATGAAATTAAGGTGGATATTATCTACAGAATGGATTACTCACCAATAGTAGTCTTCAAAAGATCCGTCTAGCCATGTGGAGGAGCAGGGTGAATAGGAAATCCAGTCCCTACATGGTTAAATCATGTAGTCAAAAAAGTATGCCTTTGTACTTGGAATGTACTAAATATATGGAGTGAAATGCAACAATGAAATAACCTATAATTAACAAGAGCATAAGTCTAATCAACAAATATAAGCCCACTATGACATGTATGATCAATGCTTGAGCTAAAACATACATGTAGATAGTCAAACTTGCATAATATAACATACATATGTGGGAGGAGGCCCTAACTGATATATAATACCAAGCAAGGTACTACTTGGAATCCCGATATTTGTCTCCTCAATGGAAAAGGAGTTGTCTACTTGCCAAGGTAAATCAAACTTGACCCCACATAGTGGGTAACTTGTCCTAATTGGATCTACTAGTAAATTCCATTTAGGAAAACAATATAAACCTATGGTGGCACATAGTTAAGAGACCAAGACTTTATATAAGCACCCCTTGGGTCAAGCTCCTAGCGTAAGCCTCTTTCGATGCTAAGTCTAATCCCACGGAATACTTAACATAATCATAAATTTAATCATAACTTGAATAACTTGTAAAAATATGATAACATTGAAAGAGTAGCTCATTCATATACTTGACCCCTACACGTGGACATATACATTATACTAGAGGGTAAAAATATTTCATAAACATAACCCCATCTAGCGAACAATGTATTACACATTAGGGTAGGACTTGTAATATACTTGACCCTTCTAGTGAGTTTTAGTTTGCACATAAGAGTAAAATAGTTATCATGCTTGACCCCTTCATGTAGACATTACTCACTCACAAGAGGGTCGAATATAATATAAGGGTTCAATATCTTATTTATAAATCATAGTAACTTTTCATGAGTTCAGTCCATTCTTAGGAGCCCATAATTAATCATATCATGCTTCTCTTGCAAAAAATGCAATAGTCTTTCATTAACATAAGAATCCTTGTCATGTAAATTTAGTCAAACATGGTGGGTATATGTACATATGCTTAAAATCATGGAATTCAAGAGTATAAGACAAAAGAGGTGTAAATTTAATTCATTTAGAAATCATTTGTTTCGAACCACCAACATTATAGTAGAAACCCCAATTTGGATATCAAGAAATTCATCTTAAAAGTTCACAATCTTTCATAGTTTGCATAGTTCACATCATACATAGACTCAATATATATAAATTAACTCATGAAATAAGCCTTCAATAGATATTCATGCTTAATCAATCAATATTTGAAGAATCCAAACTCAAATCATGTTTTATGATGTATAATAAAGTTTACAAATAAAGTATTCAACCTTAAAAATCATGAAAATTGCTAAATGAGAATGATTGGCTTCATGGGTAGAAGAATCCCCATGATCTTGGAGTTTGGAAAGACTTAAGAAGGACTTGAGGCTTGAATTGGGCTCTTGAAATCCAAAGCAAGTTCTTGAGACTCTTGAATTTTAATGAGATAGTTGATGATGTTTTGGAGAGAATTTGAGAGCTTTAGGCCTAAAAAATGGTCAAGGAATAAGGATTTCCTATCTAATAGGCATTGGGTTATTACCCAATTGCACTTAAGTGAAGAAAATTAAGAAGCTTGTTGAACTAATCTGCGATAAGTCCTTGATGCAGACTTGCAGAGGAATAATATATTTCCGCATGAAGTTCAATTTTCCCCTGTTTAGGCCCAGGAATGGGTTTAGGCCCTTTTTGCAGTAGTGCGTGACAAGTCCGTGTCTACTCACATACCATTTCTATTTTAGCCCCCATAGTGAAAAATTATTTTTCACTATAGGACATCTAAAAATCGAAGACTAACCCTTTCCAACATAATTTTTTCCCCCAAAAATAAATATGAAGTCGGGTTTATGAAATCATGCATGAATTTTTGAGATATTTAAGAAATACACTATATGGCACTTTTCCAAGGCACGAGAGAGGTGTTACATAATCATCATTATAAGGATGGTTTCTAAGTCTTGTCTATACCTCAAATAATGACCTATTTTCATTTCATAATCGTAGTTACATGAGAGAATATTAATCATTCTTGACTTAGATTTCATCATAAGAGCTTGTTATAGGATCCATTAATTTTGAACTAAATTTAGTAAACCCATCAAATATCTCTAAACCCTAACTTCCATAATATACGTATTTAAGACATAACATCTTTCCCATGTAATTAAACATTACTTCATAATGATATAGGCTAACATCAATAGAATCATAATATAAACATTTGAAATCATAATATGAAAACCCATGAAGAATTGCTTAATTGAAATTAAGGAATTGAATGGAAAATACATTAGGACTCCAAGGGTAAAAGGAGCCCATGGATAAACCCCACATACCTTGATTGAAAATCTACGAAAGAACTATGATTTGAAAAGAGGAACTTGACACCTAGTTTTGGTCTTATCTTGAACTTGAGGAAGAAGGAACTTGAGAGTGGTTGAGAGGTCTTATATAGTTAATTTTGAGAATAAATTGAAGTAAGAAGGATTTAGGTAGTAATAGGCTGAAAAGGAGTCATTTATGAGCCAAAAATACATAGCATAGGGCTTAGAATGTGAGAGAATGATGAAAACACTCTTCATAGAATCTCTCAGAATAAAGTATGAATGCCTATTTATGTGTCATAGATGAAAGTATGACCCATCCTGTCATTCATGATCCAAGATCAAAAACATGTCGACTTAATCCAGAAAACTATGAACGACTTCTACGATCTGTAAACCAAACAATGAGCTATAAATCCCTTATAAAACCTTCCCATACTTAGAAAATTCCCCTTAATTTCACTGCCCTTCTATGACCCCAATCTGCAATCTGTGACATATAATATGACCTGCAAAAGGGTCTCGTCCTATTGAATTACACCACCTATTTCTTTGAACCTCATCCATGATATAACCTATGACTTGTAAAAGCACCGATGACTCATAAACACCTGCCATGCTTCAACCTCCTGACTTCAAAATTTCCTAAGTCAAATCCTCGATCCATTGGGCTTCTATATGATCCGTGAAAGAAATCAGACTCGTATTTACAGCTTGTGGTTTCTTTCTGGTAACTAAATTTATAGACTGTTTGCATTGGTTTTAGCTTAAAACTTCTGGGATATTACAATATTTCCCCCTCGGTAACATTCATCCCTGAATATGAATCAATCTAGCACGACAAGAATGAAATAAACATATAACAACTTGTCAAGAATGCAATAATGCAAGCCAAATATCATTTTTATGAAAATTTTTAAATCTTCAACAATGAACATCATTTAAATGCATTAGTAACATATTCCAAAATTGTACATGAATCTTCAATCCAAAACCTACTGCACGAATAAGCATGCACAATAAGTAACAAGTCAAGACTAAAATAAATGATGCATAATGATGAACATGAAAACTACCACTATTATCAATAGCTCAACATAACCACTTGCATGCAAAAATCTCTATAGCACTAAAACCATCTAGCACCAACCATTACCATGTTCAAAGAAACACATATATACTAAGCAAGGAATTTTAAGCTCTTTCCCTTCCCCTTCTAGCGACAATCGGGCAATCCCTCCTCTTGTGCCAAACCTCACCACACTCAAAAAAACCTTCTCGTCCTACCAAGCACTCTTCTAAATGCATCATACCACACTAATCACAAGTAATATAGCAGTTTCTTTCCCTATTACCCCTAGCGTTTGAAGCCTTAGTAAATGGCAATTCACCCTCATCAAAACGAGCGCTCTTAGACTCTATTGCATTCTTTCTCATCTAAATATTTTTCAATTTTCTCTGTGTCATAAGTCTTGAAATATCCACTTCCTTTACAAGAACAGCGACTCGACACTCTTGGACAAGCAAGTTGGACTATACCCACATAAATTTGCACATTCTAGCATGGGAATCAGCACCCATTGATGGAGCATATTTGGAGAGTTATGTGAACTTGAGGGAATAGTACCTCACACTAATATTCCCTTGCTTAAGATTGATAAATTTTTGTTTCTTGGGCTCTCTCAACTCCAAGGGAAAGAAGTGATCTATTAATGCATCCTTGAACTCTCCCTAAGAGATAAGACGCCAAGCCTCATTCCTCTCACTTTGATTTTGCGCCAAAACCTATGGATCCTAAGACATGAGTAGTGATCTAGACTATGATTCATAGACCTTATATATAGAATCCACTTACTCAAATGTTGGGATGGTCTACATGACCTGGTTTACGCCTCGTGGACCTAATTTTGCAAAAATCAGGCGAGTTTCTTATTCTCAGTATCATATCTATGTATCCCATCTATGATTCATAGTCCACGAGGCGTAGAGTCTATCCATATATTGAGTTCACAAAGTATAAAAAAATTTCTAAGTGTGAGAGGGAACTAATATACCTATCTATGGACCGTAAAACATTCTGCAGGCCATCGAAGTCTCTTCGTGGTCATTTCTCAGTCTTTTCCTAGGATTTTCAAGGCTATTTAAGATTGTATTTTAAGGAATGTTACAACTTCTTTGAAGTTTGGGTCAAGTGTCTCAACGAATTTCTCTCTATCTATAAAGAGTTAGAAGGCAACAGCCTATCAACGTGAAGGGTTATGAGTCTAGTTCTCTATGCACTAAATGATTTGTCCATACAACCTCAATAATGGAGATATATTCATATTTATATAGTCCAAACAAGTGGACAGTGAAATAGATCAAAGGTCAGTGAAATATATAATCAGCCACTCTCGCTTCTTCATTTTTCACAGTTCAGCTTTTGAAAATAGAGTGTCACAACCCCAACTAAGGGCCTAGATGTGACACGGCAAATGGGAAACCAAAGGGACCCCAAAAAAGCTTCTTAGCATATCAATCACACATCCTTGGTCACGGAAGCAAAAAAAAATAACAACAACAGATATAATGAAAGGGGAAGCGGGACTAAGGGAAGCCTTTGATAATCATAAAAGCATAAAGGATTGAAGTTCATAGCATAAGAACATCATATATCCAACAACACCTCTAACATGGAATGAAGTGGGGGCCAAGACACTTTCCGGGCTCACCCTCATAATAACAAGTATTCAACATAAAGAAATATCAAATAGCAAGAGTAACGTAGATAGTGCCCTCGAACTTGAGGACTCACCAAAGCTTATCTTTTAAAGTATCGAACTAGCAATGTGGGGAATGATCAAACGGTGCTCCGGTCCCTACATGGTAATATCATTGTCACGCCACAAAGTCTGGTTAGGGCGGACTGGCACCCGTTGCCGATAAGGCTCGGGAGAACCAACTTATATCTAAGCGTTTTGCA
>JAOTQR010058920.1:0-14044 GCA_025774065.1 Solanum ossicruentum | reverse complement strand
AAACCAAACCAAATATAGTCGGTTTTTTTTCGTCAATACCAAACCAAACCAAACCAAACCACTAAGCGGTTTTTTTTGCGGATAAGTTCGGTTTGTCGGTTTGGTGCGATTTACGGTTTGGTTTTGTACCCCCCTAATATTAATATTTTCTTCCCGTAAACATAGAGCGTCATTTTTCCTAGAAAGGGGTCATTTTTCTTATTCTAAAAATTATTAATTCAATTTATTATGAATAGTTATTTGTAATTACTTTTTAAATAATTGATAGCATTAAATCTTTTAATTCATACAGTTAGTTAGTATTAACGTGTCAAGACTATAGAAGAAGGCCATAAATATAAGCAACTAATATTTAGATCATTTAATTGATTCAATATTGTTATTCTTGCGCTTATTATCATACTGACAAAAACACAAATATCGATGACAATTTGAATCAATTAGATAAAAATTTAAAGTAAACTCTCCACAAATTTCCTAGTGATAAAGATGAGTTTTCTTTTTTCAACTTATCATCAAACCTTAATGCTACTTTTTAGATAGATTATGGTTGGATCTTTTAATTATGCAATCTTTTTTTTTTCTTTTTTGCTTTAAATGTATGTATGTGAATGTGAGATTTTAGAGTCCTTCCAATTTATGTTTATTTTGTGATGGTGATGACCTCCACCACCAATAATGCTTAGTGTTTCTGTCTCCTTTTCTATACAGAGACAAAAGTTATTTCATTCCTGAATTATGCTGCTGAAATATAATGCCCCCTAACACTCATCTTGCATTAAATTTCAATTTATAAAAGAAACTATTGAGATATAATAGCCAATTGAAGGTCGAGCATTTTTAATTCATACATTTAACATTCATGGTGCAGTTATAATCCAATAAATAACGGTGGAAAAAAATATTGTTATTGTTGTCGATATGTTCATTAAGAACATTTTAATTTTTTTTTTCATTACAAGAATTGAATGAGACATATTAAAGACAATTGTGGCCCAATATATCCATATGTTTGTTATTCCCTCTATATTCAATCAATAGCAGAAAATTAAACAAAACTGTAAAAGAATCTGAGTCCACAAAGTTTATTGTGTATCCTTAAGGAATTTAATCTCCCCACTATACCCGAGGTTATAGATTATTTCTTCCCAAGATAAAATAGATTAACAATTACAAAGTAGTGGTACCTCAAAATTTGGTAATTTTCAATCAACTCAAAAAACCAATTACAAAGTAGCAATACCTCAAAGTGAACCAGCAATTGATTTCATCGACTCCAATCTTTATTTTGTAAGAAAAATATATGCAGAAAAAGAGAAAATTTTCGTACTTTGAAAATGCAACAATGACCTTTATTAATAAGCAGTGTTGGGTGCAAATCTGCAACGTGAGGGGTCCCCTTTACTTGACAGTTTAAGAATTAGAGGAAGTGTTCCTAATATAAGGACAATATTTTTTCTCTATTTTAACGATGAGGAAGAAATGACTCTTCATTTTACCCCATATTTTTCTTATTTTTTTAATCTTTATTTTTGCCAATTCACACCAACTATAAGCCCAACAATTTTTATTTTAAGGGCGAAATTGTAATCCAAATGGCAGAAGGAGGATAAGTTAAAATTATTTTCAATATGTTAGGAGTATTTTAAACCTTTTTCAGTTAAGAGAATTTGTTGAGACATGTTAAAGACAATTGTGGTCCAATAAATGGAAGGGGTCGATATTGTTAATCCCACTTTTAACATTAAGGGCGTAATATCCAATAGATAACAGGAGAAAAAAATTAATTGTTTCCTTTTTCCGTTACAAGAAACTGTTGAGATATACAGATACATTCACATGTATAAATATTGAAGTACAATTTTGGGTAAGAAAATTAGATTTTTATTGAGTGAATGTAAAAAAATAATACTATAATTATAAGAATATAATAGTTAATGAGCAAGCAAGTTCTTGACAATTAGACCGTTTGAAAGCCTCGAAAGATTTATAAAAAAATTAAAGACGAAAAGGAAGATTATGAAAATGATTGATATACTTGATTAAAAAAGTATTGTCCTACTTAAAATTTTTAGATTCACTATCTAAATTTTATTTACACATCCAAATTATAGTTTGTTTCAATTAAACACTTGAACGTACTATAAAACGTTGCTATTAGCTTAGAAATCGTTTGATGTAAGATAGAAGATATACATTATTATTTTATCTGCCAAGTATAAGGTAATCTTTGCTTTATTTATTCACAATTTATACTTTAGTGATGAGATAAGTTATCTCATATACATGATGGAATAACTTATTTTGAGATAATTTAAGTTATCTCGAAATAAGTTGTTCTAAACTAAACGATCCCTAGGCCGTTTAAATTGAGGGGAAAAAGTTGCATGTCTTCTTAAGTATTCATTACGTTCATAATTAATTATTAAAAATATGTCACTCCTTTTTATTATATATATTGCCTCATTCCTCAATATTAGTTGTTTAATTTGAAGCATCTTTCGATCGAGAGTGATGTGTATTATTACAACTACCTAATAGACACTTGACAACACAAGCAAAAGATTTTTGCAAAATTTAAATTGTGTATGTCTAAGAGTAATACTTTATCATGTATTCAATTGATCGATAGACAAATTTAGAGGGGATTGACGTATTAAGCCAAATCTTAAACTTGTTTAGTAAGAGATATAAATAATTAGATCTTTTGAAAGCATTGAAAGACTTTCAACGTGATGTTTGGTACGTGTGATTAAATTATTCCAAAATTATAATTTTGATATTATAATTCTCACACTAATTTATCTAGATGTTAAGTATCATTAGATTTTTAGAACATCAACTAAACAAAATATAAATTTAATCTTAGAGATACCCCAACTTCAATATATATATACATATATATAGAACACAAAAATTACCAAATGGTGGCTCAACAGAGTTGTCAGACTGGAGTGTAGGGGGCCATGAGAATTGATTAGTGGCTTAAGATGTTAAACATGTTTATGAGTGCTTGTAAACGCCGTAATATCTGTTGCAGTGGGTTTTGATTCGTTTGTAAACGAGTAGTACTGTAGAGAAGCCCACCACTGTTTCTTCTTATCTCCACATTCTTGATTTGACATTTGCCCATTTCCCCCCTCTTCTCTTTATATCCACTAGTACCAATCCTTTTCTCATCCCTCTCTATCCTTTTTCTGTTTCACAAACCAAACAACATCTGCAAACATGTTACAAATGAGCGTTCTTGAAAGGCAGAGAGCAGTGTTGGAACGTCTTTATAGTCATTCTAAACAACAACAGCTTTCTTCTCTGCCTCAACAACACCTTGCTAACTGGAGGCGTTGAGGGCAATTTTAGCAACTTCAATATGTTTGATACGAATAACAATTGTCAACAAATGGCTTCCTCTACAGTATCCAATTACAGTATCTCCACCTCCGGAGAAAGAAAGTGCTATTATAGCTCCAAGGGAAAATGCTGTGTCAACCAAGAAGAGAAAAGCAGAGGTGTACCTTTGCCTATCAATTCATCACTCCATTAATCCCATGTTTTTGCAGTTTTCTGAGGAAAGAGGATTGTGAAAAAAGCCAAAGGGGGACAACAGGGAATGATTCCAAGGAGAATTCTAAGACATCTGAGGTTCAAAAACCTGATTACATTCATGTGGCCAAGCCACTGATAGTCACAGCTTAGCAGAAAGAGTAAGTGGATTTTGTTAATTTACATTTCACTTTCCCATGAGTATGTTGTTGTTGGATTTTGTTAATTGAGTATCTCGTGTAACTTGTCACATTAAAAGCTTAAATGGTTAGACCTTACTGTGATTTCTAATAGCAATTTTGGGCTTCATGAATTGTGCAGGCTAGCAGGGAAAAAATCAGTAAAAAGATGAAATATTTACAAGATTTAGTCCTAGGTTGCAACAAAGTGACTGGCAAAGCTGGAATGCTTGACGAGATCATAAATTACGTTCAATCGCTTCAGAAACAAGTCGAAGTCCTTTCTATGAAACTTGCTACTCTGAATCCTAGGCTTGAGTTGAACACAGATAATTTTTTCACCAAAGACAACAGTAGCTCTGCCAACACTTTCCGAATATAACATGATCCAACACCAGCAAGGAAGTACCGCTGATGTTGCACAAAGAAGAGATTGTATGGCATTTCCAGACACTTATCTTGGTTCTTCACCTCTTACGGTAATTTCTTAACTAATAGTTATTATTTCACACAGTCATTTTCTCGTTATCTGGTACTGTTACTGCAGGTAGTACAACAGCAACAACCAGCTTTTGAGCCTGATTTGCAGAGCCTTTTCAGTGTTGGATTTAACTAGCTCAAAAGGATTTTGATCTACAAATTTTGAAGTACAAAAGGGTCTACCAGTATTTATCTTTGGAAAGCAAGAATTCATTCCAATGGCTCCTGTCCTGTACACAAAATTCACATCTTTCATATGGGGGTCCAAAATTTTTGAAGTTACAACTGTATTAGAAGGAAACCCTCCCCCACAAATCATATTTCAGGGAAATTCTTACATCTTTAAACATTTATAAGGCATCTTGTAATTTGTTCATATATATAGCCAAAGTTGCATCCAGCCATCCACTATTTGACTGATATGTAATAAAAGATTGAATTTCTACTCTTTTCTTCTTCCCTCTTCTTAGATGAGGGTTCGTCTCCCTACCTCTATCAAGTACTGATAAGGTGGTCTAGGTACATTCTACCGCATCCAAATCTCAATTATTGAATTCCACTTGGCATATTATTGTTGTTTTTTGTTTGTTCTTCTTCCCTCTTCTTATGTTTGATCTAACTTTTATGGCTAAGACAAACCCTTTGAATCATAGGGTAAACAACAAATATCTTAGTCAAGAATGGAATATTTTACGGGAATGATCTGGTTGATTCTGAAACAGTCACTCAACTAATGATTACTTAATAAATAAAATAATTTTATAAGATAATAACTATTAATTGAGTGATCATCTGAAAAATCAACTCAAGTAGTACTATTAGGAGAAAAGACTATTTTATAAATATATGATGTGATGATTGGGATATTCTACTCTTAAACAACTCAAAAATAGAGAACCTTTTAGTAAAAAGTATTTTATTTGATGAGAGAATATACCAGACAAGAATTTGCATTATTGAGACTAATATACATATGATATCGAATATATAAAGCCTAGTTCGGCCCATGAAATATCTTGACTTCAAGGATGACAATGGGGCGATTCAGGGCCAGCTGAGCTCAACTCACAGATTTCTTAAATTGCCTTGTCCCGCCTCGCATGACAACCTTTTTTTTAGTTTTTAACCCACTTGCCCTGCATAAATCCACCTCGCTTAAATTTTTAAGTTTTTTTTTCTTTTTTTAATTGAGTTTAAAATGAAAAATAAATTTCATATTTTTTTATTTTTGCTAATTAACATTTCAATAAATAATCAACTATTTCCAGTTAATATTTCAATGATTGTTTCTTATTCACTAATTAATTGTTTCTAATTAATATTTCAACAACTAATAATTTACTGGTGACATCTAGTTTAAATTTTAGAAAAGAAGTTATATTAAAATGAAAGTTCAATCTAAAATGTTTATAGCTATTATTTTTACTAATTACAAATATTTAATTTTCTTTGACTTTCCATTTGGTAACTTAAACGCGTATAAACCCGCAACTCACCTCCTTCCTTCCTGTATTAATTTTAAAAATAAATATTTCAACCCGCTCTGCCTGTCCAATCCTACATAACTTTAAACTCGTCTTATACCCGCTCACTCTGTCTCGTTGTCATCCGTACTTGCATTCACATAAAATTTATATAAGGACACACACAAGGGGATCTTACATACATGGACGTATCTCGTAGGGTTCTCCAACAAGTTCATGTGAGTCCATACTCCCCTCCAAAGATTATATACAATAGTATTACATTTTTTAAAAGTACTTTAATATTAATCCACTATCAAAGTATCATATAATGCAATTGAGTGCACCTAAGTATGCTTAGAAATTAAATCTTATATCTATCTTTTTTCTTCTTCTTAAATTAGGCAACACGTTCTATGTGGTTATTGGTAGCACTTTTAGCATATTAGTTGATATATTTTTACGTTTTTGTTTGAATCTTTCAAGATTATTCAAGTCTGTCACATTAGAAATTCCTAATTTTTTTAGCATTGTAAATTTTTTATATAATTAAACCAAACATGCATATTCAAACTAGTAGTACTAGATGATACGACATACATAATCAATGGCTTCAACCGATCCCAATACATTAGATTGGTATAATCCACTCTTAACTGATATGAAAATAGAAAACTTTCGTTAGGAAGTATTTTATCCCCTGATCATTCACGACAGAAATACCAATTAGAGAAACGTGTCTCGTACTTGTTCAAGCACGACTCGAAGAAGGCGGCACTCTAAGGGGTTGTTTGGTGCGAGGAATAAGTAATAACAATCCGAAATAAAATGTAGAATTATTTTATTTCATGCTTTGGTTGGAGGTATAAGGTAATCCTTGTATTATTTATCCCATCATTTTTGCCTTAATTATGGGATAAGTTACCCATATATATAATGAGATAACTTATCACAAGTTTACTTATCCCAAAATTAATTATCCTGGAATAATATGTTGTCAACCAAACGACCCCAAGGAGATATGATATAGACAGGCTATTCAAATACAAAATATCAGTGGTTGATTTTGCAGCCCAAATTTATGTCCTATAATTGATAGTTTTTTTGTTTAAAAAATTAAGTTAGGAAAAAGGAAATGAAAGGTGAAGTACTGGAAATGGATGGGCAGTGGTTTGAATGGTCCATATTTTTTTGTTGCCTTTGCTTCTGAATCATGCTTTCTTTAGAATGGGGACAAACAGGGGCCTAGTTCTAATGGGACAATCACCTAATCAACAACTCGTGTTTCTTCTGAATAGACTTCTACTCCCTTACAGCACATGACAAACCAACAATGTGTTTCAAACATCACAGTGCAAATAAATTACTAGTCCTCCTGTTTCAATTCAAGTGTTTTAATTTGAACACATATATTTTAAGAAAGGAAAAAAGATCAAAAATATCCTTATACTATGTTTCAAACTCCTCAGTGCAAATAAATTACTAGTCCTCCCGTTTTAATTCAAGTGTCTTACTTTGAACACATATATAATTTAAGAAAGGAAAAAGATCAAAAATACCCTTATACTATCAGAAAGAATAATAAGTATCCTCCGTTTATACTTTGGATCATTATACCTCCGTCCAAAGCAGATAATATCGCTAGCTGACTGGGTCGTTACAAATGGTATTATAGTCACTCTTGTGTCAGCCTTGTTGATGTGAGCTAGAGTTCAAATGAGTTTAAGTGAACACAGATAAGGAGTTCAAATGAGTTTAAGCGAGTCCGGGTAAGACGGGGCAAATCTTAGTACTGAGTTTAGGTGAAATTCCATATGGTGGGACAAACCTTAACGGGGATGCTGAATCCATAAAGGGGTATATGCAACAATCCATCTTAATATGAGAAGTCCCACATCGACAAAAACACAAGAGAAATGCTGATATATAAGTAAACAAGTCTTACCTACTAGTGATGTATTTTAAAGTCGTACAGGCCTAGGTCCAAAATGGACAAACTAGCGGGTTGGGTCGTTACACATGGTGTTAGAGTCACTCATGTCGTTACATAGTGGTTGTTGTTAATCAATTGAGACGTGAGTTGTAGCTGTATATAATGCTCTAGCATTTTATTGTATAGAATGTAAGTTTTTCAGAAATAAAATTTTCTCTCCTCTTTTATCTGTAAACTGCTTTTCTTCTCCCGCTAGATCTTTATGGTTAGTTTTATTACAACTTTAAATCCACAAATTAGATCCATGATACTTGGGTTTAACATGGCATCAGAGCACTCGCTTTAGTGCAAATATTTTTGCAAATTTGCTCAATTACTTTTAGAACAACTACAAATTAAGCCAGGTCAATATTCTAGATTTAAATTGTTTGAGTGACAACTTCAGCAATTTGGCCAATAAAAGCAATCCTCTTTGTGAATTATTAGATATGAAAAAAAATCCTCCCATTCTTCTAAAGATATTTTTCTTAATTCTATTTATATAAACTACAATTTTTCAGCCTTGAGTTTACGTGTTTGAGAGTGTTGTGAAATTTTGGGAAGCAACTGATCTCAAAGGTACGGAGTAGCCTAGCCTAACCATTAAGGTGAAGTCAAGGTCAACCACCAATTCTAATTACAGTTCATGGATGTTCCACACTAAATTTGACCAATTGTTCATTCTACTTGCACTTTAGTAGGGTCAAAACAATTTTCAATATAATGATTTATGGTGGGGTGACAATTGGGCCGGTTGAGTCAGATTTGAACGAATTATAATGGGTCAAGATCCAACCCAACTCAAATTTGCTTAGGTCAAAATGGGTTGGGTCAAAACAGGTAGAGTAATAGGTTATAGAACGAGTCAAGACCCAACCCGATCTAATTTTTCTGAGTTTTACTTATTTTATTTATTTTTTTAATATTTTAGTACTTAATTAATTTTTTTTATTTTGGCTATATAAAACATATCAATTGAAAAAAAAAGTGTTTGAATATATTTAATAAAATCTCTCTCAACTAACTCGGGTTGCGTATCAATCCAATTTAAAATGAGTTGAATGGGTTTAGCTAATAATTGGGTGAATTATTAACCCATCCAAACTTTAACAGGTTGGGTCAGGTTAGGCAAGTTCAGCTTAATTTTACCACTCCTAACTTACGGCAATTGACAGTATGATATTTTATTCATTAAGTCGTTTACACACCTTAACGATCTATGTGACGTATTGCACACCTTTACTTCTCAAAAGTAATACTATTTACCCCTTCCCACCCCAAGGCCCAGGTGTGTTTCATCCCACATTTAATAGCGCGCCGTTACATTGATATAATCAATTTTTTTTTATTTTTAATAGAAATTATCCTTTTTAAAAGGAAAAAACCCACCACCCGACCCATTTTTCTCAATAAAAATAACTTAGAACCCTAATTCTTCAACCCAAATCTTCACTAAAAGCTTCTACCAAAATCTGGAGAATCAAGACCCAAAATAGAAGGAGAATCAAAGGTAAGTTCTTGTTTCTTTCTCTCTTTGTCATTATCATCTCTTTTACATTTTGATTTCTTTATCTCTTTTTCATTAACAATTTTCTTTTTTCAGATTGTGAATTGATCATTTTTTATTTAAGGTGCTATAATAGCTCGAATAAGCTTGATTAGGCTGTGCATGCAAGAGGAAGATCATGAATTAGAAGAGTTGCGATACAAGCACAAATTTGTTCTGCCATTATTGACCTCTAGGACCCCAAGAAATCCTGGTAAAAGATATTGGAGTTGTCCTTAATATGGGGTAAGTTATTACTTTCTTTCAAAAGTTGATCTTTAAGACTGACACATTCATCTTCAAGAATCATATATTAAGTTCATTTAGAGTGCAAAATTGTGCGATTTTTGGCTTTGGAAGGATGACTACATTGATCCAAGGTCAAAATTTGTTATTCCTAAGTTGTTGGAAAGGATTAGGGAGGTTAAGCAAAGAGTTGAAGCTTCTGGAAAAAATGAAACCTTCGAAAAGGTTGACAACAACTTTACTAGGTCGACCAATTTTGTTGAAAGCAAAATAGATATGAATAAAATAGTGTCAAAGCTAGACAATTTTGATGATGAATTGAAGAGGATGAAAGTAATTGAGAAGAAATGGAAAATTAAGTTGGCCAAGTCGAAGAAAAGGGAGAAACAACTTTGGATTGATGTCTTGTGAATTTGTATTTTAGGTTAAATTTTGTATTTCAAAGCATATGGTCCCTGAAAGGATATCCAAGGAAGTTGACATGATGAACACTTGCTGGTGTATGTTGTATTTATACATTTTGAAAGGAGAACTAGGGGGAAATTTATGTCTTGTTTCTTGTATTGACAATGTTGTAAGGGATTGAAAATGAATATTGTATTAACAATATTTTGTAATGATGAACCTGTCTGTTTGTGTAATGAAAGTTATTGTAAAAATCTATTAAAATGCACCAAATTTTTACTTGAAAATGTATGTTGATCAGCTACTATTTACAATCACCTATAAATACAAAATCATTGAAGTGCCAATTTAGTGCCATAAATACAATCTGTTATCATACAAAATAAGTGTCAATGCATAACTATAAATTAATACATAGTCAGCTACCAAAGTAATTGTCAAAACATGGGTCATAGAAAAATAAGTAGCACTAAAATGTAGCTTTCAATTTACTGCAAAAGCTGTTAAAATGCAGTTACAACTGCCAATTCATTGTCTTAAAAATTTACAGCTTCTAATTCACTGTCAAAAGTTGTTAAAATATAGGCACAATTGTCAATTCATTGTCTTGAATAGTTATATATTATATTGCCAAAAAGATATCATAATAACATTAGATATTGTTAGATTGAGCATTGGAGCTCTCTTGACTCAAATGTGCAACCTTGGACTTTGTCTCAATTTACTTTCTTGCTCTCATTTCTTGAAGTTGACTTGAGGTCATTACTTGTTTACCTTTCCATTTCATACCACTTGTTGGTTTATGTCCAAGATCTCTAGTGACAAAAGCTGAAGACATAACATTTGTAAATTTTTCACTAGACATTCCAGACTGATTATATAACTATATTAGCTTGTATCAATTAAATATAGTAAATTATAATTAAAAATAAAAATACTTACATTAATAATTGTTGCACCACTTTGTGTGTGTAATAGCCCCACTCCAATAATTCTTCTTGTACTAGTAGCACAACCCTAATAAATAACAAAATATTCCAAATATTAGGTAAGACAACTGATATATAAATTATATATGAAGTACAACTATATTACCTTTTGTGTTGAACCTATTGCCCTACCTTTTCCTCTCCAGTTGGAGCAGCAAGTGTTGCTCTTGGGCCAGTGCTAGTAGTAGTTGATGGTCTTGCACCATCAGCAACAGTAGGTGAAGCTCTTGGGCCAATAGCAGCATCCATGAACCTTGGTGTTAGACCATCTTCTGCAGCAGGTGCTGCTCTTTAGCCACTGCCAATAGCAGTTGATGGTCTTTAGCTATCAATAACAGTATGTGAAACTCTTGGGCTAGTGGTAGCATCCTTAGACCTTGGTGTTGGGCCATCTACTACAGCAGGTGTTGCACTTGGGCTACTGCTAGCAGCAGTTGATAGTCTTGGACCATTGGTAGCAGCAAGTGAAGTGCTTTGGCGAAAAGCAACAGCATCATGTGATGAACTTGCACTAGCAGGAGCATCAACAGGACACTTTCTTTTATTGTGACCCTTATTATGACAATTGCTACATGACATCTCAATCCCTCTTTTAGAGCTTATCAGGTTCTTTAGTTTCAGCTTGCTTGTTCCTCCTAATCTTTTTAGGTCTTCCTGGCAGCTTTCTAACATAGGGTGGTATAATAAAGATGTTTTGTGATTCTGGCCACATTTTCATATTCAAAACTGGCTGAATAAAGTGGTTATATGTCTTTATGTAAATTTCTTTGTTATACTAATAGGAAATATAGTCAGATGGGTTCAATTTTCTGTGCTGAAGGATCAGCTATTGCATGAGGACATGGTATGTCTTTCAATATCCATGCTTTATAAGTACAAGTTTGTCTTTGGAGATCCATTATATCTCCATATGATCCCTGAAGTACTTCATACCTTGTATCTGAATTCCATTCAATGCTACATATCATTGACTTGACAGTGCTTTCTTGCAGAACTTTCATTACTACTGGAGAAATACCAGTTATCCAACTATTACAAAACTCTCTCATCTGCATATTCTTTTCATCACCCTAATTTCTTCAAACGTGGTAATTATAGTTTTGCGAGTTGATACTAATATACATGCACTGAAGCATTCTACCATATTAGTGTCAACAATGTCAGACTTTGTGGTGAACCTAAAGTAGACCTTGCTCCATCTTTCTGGGTTATAATACAATAAATCATCAACTATCTTGTTCCCTAATTTTTTTCATATAACTAATGTTATCCTTTAACTAAACCTCAAAAGTAGACCTTGTACATCTTCAAAAATAATTTTTTTCTCTCAATAACTCCAAATCTTGAACCAGTTAGCTAGGATGTGCCTAGCATATATCCTATGCTCAACATTTGGCAAATGAGTACTTATGGCATTTTCAAGACCCTATAAAGAATCAAACTAAATAGCCATAAACCAGGAATCTATTTAACTCTCTTAAATGAAGATCCAAACTAAAAGTTACAAACAAATATTCACAAGTCATAAGCTAAGAACCAAACAGTAACATAACATAGTCTAAATTAGCAATATCTATAGTAATAGTCATAAATTAACAATAACAGTCATACACTAATGTTAACAGAATTAGAAACTAACAGTAACAGAATCAGAAATATTTGCAATCATAAACTAACAACCAAATAGTAACATAGCAGAGTCTAAACTAACAGTAATATAATATATCAGTAATAGTCATAAACTAACAATAACTGTCGTACACTAACATTAACAGAATCAGAAATTAACAGTAACAGAACCAGAAATATTCAAAAGACTCATAAACTAAAAAAATAATAGTAACATAATCAAAAAATGATAGAAACAATCGCAACATAAACAGTAACATAACAGAGTGATATAACTAACCTTTTACATATTTGTTATGACAGTCATGTCAGTTTCATCTCTCAGCTGAAGATCTTCCTTCACAAGCTTGACAAACTAACTCCAAGTGTGTTGATTTTCAACCTCCACAAATGCCTAAGCTAGTGACAACATTTGGTTGTTACCATCCTTACAGATAGCAGCCAATAACTGACCTTTGGATACTCTCTTTAAAAACCAACCATTCAAATCCATGCACTTCCTACAACCAGCCAAGTAAGACTTCTTCATTGCATCAAAACATATGTAGAAGCCTTGAAACATTTTTTTACCACCTTCAAATGTTTCATCATGTAGCTTGACTACAATGTACTACCTGAATTAGTTCTTAATAACTCATCTCTATAGTCTAAGATCCTCCCAAACTCAAGATTAAAATCACCCATCAACTCTTGTAATACCTTGTTTTTTGCTCTCTTACACATTGTTCTTCTAACATATAAATCTAATTCTTTCTTAATGAGCTCCTGAAACTCAAAAATTCTAATGTTGGTTGTTCTTTTATTCTCTCATAATATTAATTGGATAGGAACTTGCTATTACAAAGCTTGTTCCTATTAGTAGCGTCACATTTGTGAACTGAATTGTATATTTTCATAAATATTACTCCTAGAACCAAGGCTAGCATATAGCAGCCAAAAATAACCAATTGTACATCTAACCCTTACCCTTGTTGCATCATTAATGTACATTTCAATAGCAACATTCACATTAACATTTATAGACATCTCATTTTACCCTCCACGATATAGATTAATTATCAAATTTTTAATTTTAACAATTTGAAATAATTAGCTTTCGAAAATACAAAAATATCTTTTCTCAAATAAATTTGATTTTTTAGAAGTTATTATTCTTAATTATTTCAGGTTGATAATTTTAAAAGCTTTTTAATTAATTTGTATAATTTGTCATGTAGTTAAATTAGCTAATTGAATTCAATTTGATTACATTTTATAGTCAATCAAATTTAGTTGGCCAAGATTGTAATCAATTGGCCAGGTTTTAAATTGAACCCCCTATACTTTATACCTATTCATTTTCAATTTTCTTTAAACCTAATACCCATCCGGCCATCCCCAGCCCAATTTTAATTCCTTTTTCAGCCGAAATCTCATTTACATCAACCAACATATACATTAGGGGTGAGCATGGTCCGGGTGGGCGGTTTTTCTATCAAACCCAAGAACCACCTGCTATATACCGGTTCTGAAAATTTTGGACCGCGGACCACCCATTATTTTCGTTAATCCACCCAAGGACCGTACCGTCGGTCCGGTCCGGTTCTTGGGCG
>JAOTQR010058909.1:30419-48085 GCA_025774065.1 Solanum ossicruentum | reverse complement strand
ATCACTTTAGGACTTATTGGCTTGTAACATGGGCTCAGGGGGCTTTGGTATGGTGTTTCGGGCAAATAGTGACTAAACGTTATCCTTGAACCATGTTTACCAACACTTTTTGCTTTCATACTCCAACCCTTTCACCAACTCCTCCCTTATTTCCCCCTTCATAAGCTTTTCCCAAGATTATTCTTTCACTCTTCAGTTGTGCCTTAATTTTGAACTCACTTTTTGCTAATTTTTTCAACTTAAGGCACTATTTTTCTTTGTTTTTCTTGAACTGGCTCATGATTATTCATTTTCTATCTGTTCACCTCAACTCACTATCTCATTTTTGTTACTTTACCACAATAAGGATCACCCTCAACTTAGGCTGTTAGCCTAAAGTGAAGTACACAATATCTATGCCTCAAATCAGGGCCACCAATGCAGCCACCCTCAACTTAGGCTTTTAGCCCTAATCAAGGTTCATATGCTCAAGGATAGATCAGGGACAATATCAGGGTATTTCATCAAACGAGGTGAAGTTAGCAAGTTGTCGAGAAAAAATATGAGTACATGAGAAGCTCAAACATTTGGAACAAGGGATTCACTAGTTCATTTGGTAGGTCATTGAAGCAAAGGTGGCTTTACTATCAGAACAAAGGCCTAAGATCACTTCCAAATCAACTAATTCACCAAACCAATCTTAGAGTACTAGGGCAAGTTCTGAGTCCATACAATGATACATGAATACATCAAAATGATCTCACACACACATGGCATTTGCATCCATAATCAAGTATAGACTCATAGCTCATGCTTTCAGTCTCGGCTTACCTTCACAATATCAGAACAAACATTGTCAAATACTAAAAAAAATATATGAATGCATCAATAATCACAACCTCAAAAATTTTGAGGGGTACCCAATTTTGCATCAAAAGTTTAAAGAAAATCGAAGAACTATATATATGCCAAAAGATATTATTAGTATACATTTATAAATTATCTATACTACCTAAGATATCCCAGTTCAATAGAAAATTAAACATCTACAAGGAAAAAGAAACAAGACAAGAAAACCTTGGGATCAAAAATAGGGGAAGTTATGGACTTGAGGCTACTCAGACTTCACCTTAATCCGTAATTTCCACCACCCCATCAAAAGATGATACTTTGTCCTCAAAATAAAGACAAAAACAAAAAGATACAAGGGCGGTACCTTAGGTTGCCTCCTAGGAAGCGCCTGGTTTAATGTCTCGGCATAAAAAGAAGTTTTTGCATTCATGCCTCTTCAAGGTCCCAATCTTCCATTGTTTTGACCTTTGCCATGTCATCCATATACCTTTTTAACCTTTGTCCATTGACTTTGAAAGCTTTTCCATCCCTACTTTCTAAGTCAATAGCACCATGGCTAAAAACTCACACAACTCTAAAAGGCCCCATCCATTTAGATTTGAGTTTCCAGGAAACCACCTTATCCTTGAGTTGTAAAGAAACACCATGTATCCTGGAGTAAACTGGCGATATTCGATTTTGCGATCATGCTAAACATTCATTCGTTGTTTGTACAAGGCGGAGCTCTCATAGGCTCGCAGTATAAACTCATCAAGTTCATTTACTTGCATTATCCTAGAGGTTTCAGCTTTATGCCAATCTAGATTCAATTTCTTCAATGAGCACAATGCTTTATGTTCAAGTTCAACCGGAAAGTGGCAGGCCTTTCAAACACCAATTGATAAGGAGACATTCCGATGAGAGTTTTGAAGGCAGTCCGATAGGCCCATAAAGCATCATCCAAACTCCTTGAGCAATCAGTATGATGCACATTCACCGTTTTGGATTATATTTGCTTAGTTCCCTATTCAATACTACCACTTGCCCACTAGTTTGGGGATGATATGGGGTTGCCACATGGTGCTTCACACCATATCTTTCAAGGAGGGCTTTGAACATTCGGTTGGAGAAATGAGAACCTCCATCACTAATAATTGTTCGAGGTGTACCGAACATGGAAAAATTACTTTTTTGGAGAAACCCTGTAACACTCTTATCCTCATTGTTCAGTAGAGCTACGGCCTCCACCCACTTGGAGACATAATCAACTGCAACCAAAATATACCTGTTACTATGTGAGCTAACAAATGATCCCATGAAATCAATGCCCCAAACTTCGAATAGTTAGTTGACCAAAATAGAATTCAGGGGAAGTTCGTGCTTTCGCGAAACTCTGCCCTCTCTTTGAGATTTATCACATGACTTTACATAGTCATGTGCGTTTTGATGAATAGATGGCCAATAGTAGCCACACTGCAACACCTTGTAAGCAGTTCGAGCTCCACTATGATGGCCACCCACCAATAAAGAGTGACATGCTTCAAGTATGTTCATCATCTCTGCTTTTGGGACACATATATGGATGATCCCATCAGCAAAGATCTGAAATAAATATGGCTCATCCCAGAAGAACTTCTTTACATCATGCATAAACTTGTGAAGTTGATGTGTGTTTAAATCAGGGGGCACTATATCACTCACCAAATAGTTAGCATAGTCTGCAAACCAAGGTATAAGATCATGTGATACTACCAGAACTCTTTCATCAGGGAATGAGTCATTTATGTCCAGCCCATCATCAAATTTCACCATAGCCTAATCTTCCAATCTAGAAAGGTGATCAGCCACCTAGTTTTCTGACCCTTTTCTATCAATCACGTCAAAATTGAATTCTTGCAAGAGAAGTACCCACCTAACCAATCTTGGTTTTGCATCCTTCTTTTCCATCAAATTTTTTAGCGTTGCATGGTCTGTGTGCACAATCACTTTAGCTCCTAAAAAGTATGAACAAAAATTTTCAAATGTAAGCAATTCTTGCTCGATCATGGTGTAATTCTTTTGAGCCACATTTAGTGCTTTGCTAGTACAATAGATCGGGTGTAAGATTCTCTCTCTCTCTTTGTTGCCCTAACACAAATTAGCTCAAATGGTTGTGACCAATCTGGAGCTATAATAATGGGTGTTGCAGTTAGCCTTCTTTTTAATTCTTCGAAGGCGTGCATGCATGTATCATCAAAAACAAACTTGGCATCTTTTCCTAGCAACTTACACAAGGGTTGTGAGATCTTGGGGAAATCCTTTATGAAACGACCGTAAAATCCGGCATGGCCTAAGAAACTTCTGATACCTTTTATCAAGATTGATGGTGGCAATTTTTCTATCACCTCAATTTTTGCTTTTTTCAGCTTAATTCCTATGCCAGAAATTCTATGACCAAGCACAATGCCCTCTTTGACCATAAAATGACATTTCTCCCAGTTTAGCACTAAGTGACTCTCTACACATCTCTGCAACACATCACGCAAATGCAAAAGACATTTTAAAGACTGACTAACGACAATAAAGTCAACCATAAACACCTCAATAGTGATTTCAACCATATCCAAAAAGATAGACATCATATATCTCTGAAATGTGGCTGGAGCGTTGCAAAATCCAAAGGGCATTCTCTTAAATGCAAAAGTACAATAGGGACATGTGAACGCTGTCTTCTCCTGATCCTCAGGCGCAATAACAATTTGATTGTACCATGAGTACCTATCAAGGAAACAATACCATCCTGTTACTGCCAGTCTATCGAGTATCTGATGCATGAAGGGCATAGGAAAGTGGTCCTTCTTAGTGAAAGAATTTAATTTTCTATAACCTATGCAAACTCTCCATCCGGTGACTGGTCTTATGGTGATCAACTTGTTCTTTGTATTAGGAACCACTATTACACTTCCCTTCTTTCGAAGACACTACACTGGACTCACCCACTCACTGTCAACAATCGGGTAGATTACTCCCACATCTAGCCATTTGATGATCTCTTTACTAACAACCTCTTGCATTGGGGGGTTCAACCGCTTTTGATGCTCAATACTTGGTCTATAATCTTTGACTAACTGAATATTATGAGAGCATATCCTAGGGGAATGCCGATGATATCTGTAATTGTCCTTCCAATGGCTCTCTTGTACTACTTGAGAATTGAGACTAGGGCTTCTGTTTGAGCTTCACGTAAATCTACTGCAATGATGACAGGTAATATATTATTTTCTCCCAAGTAGGTGTATTTCAGATGCACTGGTAACGCCTTTAACTGTAACTCTGGTGGCACTTCTACAGAAGGCTTTGTAGGTGGTGTCCCCTGTTGCATAAATCCAACTGCAACCTTACTTGCCGCCTTGGACCAAATGATACTCCAAGAGAATTTACCATTTCCTCATGATCAGGAATGTTGTCACCCTCAAAGTTCATCAACATGGCTGCCAAAGGATCAACACCAAGCCTCAATTCTGTAGGAATTTCAGCTTCATCTTCCTCATCAGATGAAATCATTGAGATGACTTGGCACTCCAAACTCTTCTCATCCTGCTGACCCACCTAAAACACCACTGCCTCATTGTCAATCCTGAAAGTGAGTAGACTCTTCTCCATATCTACTAATGCTCGTCCTGTGGCTAAAAAGGATATTCAAAAAATGATTAGAACTGCAAAATCAACCTTACAGTCAAGTATAACAAAATCTGCAGGAAATATAAATTTGTTTATCATTACCAACAAAACATATAAAATCCCCACAGGATTCTTGACAGTTTTATCTGCCATCAACAACCGCATCTTTGTAGGGATAAGGATTCCCAAACCTAGCTTTCTAACTATGGAGAAAGGCATTAAATTGATACTAGCTCCCAAATCACACAGTGCTTTAGCAAACGCTAGTTCTCCTACAGTGTATGGTATGGTGAATGCACCCGGGTCTTTGCACTTTTTCACCAATGACTTTGTAGTGATGGCACTATAACATTGAACATCTCTTGAGAGGTCTTGACTCACTTTTAGCTTCTTTTTTACTAGATCCTTCATCCATTTGGCATGCCCTGGCATCCTTTCAAGGGCCTCAACTAAAAGAAGGTCTGCTGATAATATTTTAAGCATTGCCAAAAACTGTTCAAACTTACCTTCGTCCTTTCTCTTTCCAAGCCTTTGATGGAAAGGAGGAGGGGGCCTAGGAAAGGTTTTATACTTCTTGGATTGCTCTTCTGCGTTGCATGCTTAGGTTCCTACGTTCATTCTCTTCTTGTGGTTCCCATTCTTCACCTTTTGCATAGAGGGATCTATTAAGCTCTTGCCACTCCTTGTCATCACTGCCATGCAATGCCCTTCATTTTCAGGCTTTTAAACCATGTTGCTTGGTAAGGTGCCCTTTTGGTGTTGGTTCAACTATGAAGACATTAGTCCGAATAGTTGTTCAAGTTGCTTGATTGCCACGAAATGAGACTCTATTTTCTGATTATGCTTGGAATATCAATCTTCGTCCCCTTCAAAGTCTCCTCATTGTGATCCGCCCTCTTCAACAATTTATCAAACATTTCTTCAATCCTTGACCCAGCATCACGGTTATGTGGTGGTACATAGGGACTATTTTTGTAGCCTTCTCTTCTACCCCATTTTGCTTCTGGCACTCTCTCTCTTTCATAGTATCCACCCCTATTATCTTTGTATGCCTCTTCTCGATTGAAGTTCCGACCTTAATTCCTGGAATCTTGTCTCCAATAATCCGAGGTGGATCCTTGGGGGTTGTTCTGGAAAACCGCCACTTGGTTGCTCACAAAGCATGCATCCTCATCAAAGAATTGATCATCATAAACTGGAGTCTGGGGATTGATGGGTTACCGCTTGCACATTTGCTTGATTTTGTTTTAAAACCAACTCCATGCTTGTACGGGGTCCGCAAGTTGTTCCATGATCTTTTCATTCACCTTTCCTTGCCCATTATTTTTGGTAACTGCACAAGAGCTCTTTGTTATACCCCTTTTACTTTGGCCCTATGCTCGGTTGGTCTTCACCACTTGTTCCATTCTCTTAGCGACAAGTTCAAATGGTTGATCAAGAAAAACACTGCCCATGATCATGTTGGCATAGGCTTTGCTATTATCATCAAGTGCTCTATAAAAGATCTCGACTAAAGCATCATCAACAATCTTATGATCGGGGACCATTCTCAAGCATTTGATGAATCTCTGCCATGTAGTACTAAGAGAGTCTCCGGGCAATTGCTCAAAGTTGTTAATTTTGTCCTTAAGCTTCAGTTTCTTTGACCTTGGGAAATATCTTTCAAGGAACATCCTCTGTAGCAAACCCAACTCGTGATGGCACCCGGAAGAAGATCAGGCAACCATATGGTTGCATTGCCAGTCAATGACAATGGAAACACCCTCAATCCAACAGCATTAATAGAAATATTTTGTGTCCCCATGACACTTTTGCACAAAGACAACATTTTAAAGATAACAGTGAGGATCCTCTAACGGTAGCCAAGTGAATAAGCCACAGTTTTGGAACATCTGGAGAAATCCACTTAAGACTGCAAACTTAGCATCTGTCGGTATTGGTTCCAACCTTAGAGCCAGTCACATTCATCGCCATAAGGTTCAGTCGGTATTGGTTCCAACAATAAGTGTTTCCATTGAAGTCCCTAAGTTATAATTTGTTATCCCTTCGTGGTTTCTCCACTCCTCTTATATCCTCATCATTCAGATTTATCTCCTCCTCAACCACAGCATCTTCGTTCACTTGAGTCATTCTTGTAAAAAGTCTATGGATCTCCAAATTTATCGGAGCTAAAGGTTCACCTTGACTCCTTGTGTTGGGAATACAACCTGGCACACCCTGCAAGTAAATTTAAACTCAAAAACAAAAGACAAAAGTAAAATACACAAGATTCTAGAAATTAACACTAGAATTAATTAATAGTGATATCAAATCAAACCTAGCCGCATTCCTCGGAAACAGTACCATAATTTTATGATGATGGTCACGCTCCAATAAGAAAGTGGTCGCTATCAATAATTAACCTAATCGAGGCTAGGGTCAAATCCACAGGGAATACAGGGCTTGACAATAAGAATTCACCACTAATCATTTCTAGTGTCTATAACTACAATCTCCAAATAAGGGGGGGAGGGGGTTTGTGTGATTAAAAAACAAAGATAAAATAAATACTAACTAAAATACGAAAAAATGCTCAATTTTGGGAACAACTTGGGAATTGTGTTCCTCATGGTTCGTTGATTCAATTACCCTAGATAACATGACTACAATTAGTGAATCACATGCAGTACGGTAACTTAGGTTCTTCCATCCCTCTTGTGAATGTGAAGGTCGAATTTCACCATGGCGCTTGGTCGGCTACCATGGCAAGCCAACTAAATGTTACCTATTGTCCTAGTCAACCTCTCCTTGGTCAGGTTTGGTCGATTAGATGGGAACATATTAACTGAATCTTGTCATCTACTTTCCTTTTCCTATTCATCACTACCTTGGTCGGGATCGTGATAGTAGGCAGTGTTTGGTGTTGGCCACCACCAAACAACATTAATCATGATGGGAAATAAATAATACATGCAAAACCCTAATCATAAATATGCACAAAACCTAGGTCATTTCAAGTCAACTACCCATGGTTCCCAAAACCACAAGTTATAGGTGCTTAGCTACTCATGGCTAAAGAAAAACACACAAAAATGTAAATAAGAGACATAGTTGAGAGTTTCATCAATAACAATGAAGGAAATAGGAACCATAAGTTGCAAACCCACAAGCTTGATTGATCAACAATGCATACAAAGCAAGATTTGCAATTTCCCAAAATGAGCTTTTCAAGAAAGAACAAATAAACTACTCTAAAACCTAAGAAGAGCTTCAAAATATCTTGTAGTAGTGTCTCCGGTCGCTCCTTCAAAACATCCTAACTTAAACTATATAGTATGTACAAAATAACCCTAAAATTTGCACAAAAAAGACAATTGGCAGCTGATAAGTTTCGCAGTTACGACTCTTAGAGGAACCTACGAGTCGTAGTCAGGGTCTCGTATCAGGATCTTGACATTTTGGACTGAATTGGTACAACCCATAGGTATGAGTCGTTGCTTGGGCTATGACTTGTATGTTGATCTCGTAGTCTTGGTCTTTAGTTTTTTGGTCCAACATTTTGGCTCTCTGATTCTTACTACGAGTCCACCTGTGCGAGTCCTAGAATGTATTATGACTCGTACGATGGACTCGTAGGAGTGACCTTCACTTGGTAAATTTTTGATTTTTGGTCTCTTGATTCCTACAACGACACAACCTACGACTCACAGTGTGAGCTGCGACTGTAGATGGGCTCATATGGCCTATGCTTTAGTAAAATCTGCAACTTTTCTTCAAAATCATGCCAACCTAACATTTCTGCAAGATTAATACAAAAACATATCAAAACACTATAAAGTCGCTTTGAGAACTCACAAAATCCCTTGTTTTAAGCACCAAATGTGTTGTATTATGATAGTATATCACACTCCACCGTTCGTGTGGAGTGCCCATGAACCTATAATTAGGCAAAAATCTAGAAATTGGACTCATGACCCAACACTTAGAAATTTTGAGTACAAAGTTCACCACACGGATGGCTTCACGGGTCATGTGAAGCCACACAATTTGTGTGGTCACCCGTATGCGCATCCTTGGGAAATTTTCATGGAAAAGTTATGAGACGGTAATCTTATAGTTAGATTATTTTCACTCTAAAAGCTTCACGTGGGGTGGGGGAAAGGGGGTCACGGCCCATGTCACACCATATGGCTCGTGTGACTGGGCATGGCACCTCATTTAACCCAAATGGTGGGGTTTTAAGCTCAAGTCATCCCACGGCTCCTCCAAATGGTTTGTGTGATGTCACACGGCCCGTGTGGGAAAACAGTGTGGCATGCCTTGGATTTTAATACCACAGCAAGAGTCAAGATCCCAAAATCAAGACAGATATTATCTCACTGGAGTCCACACGAGCCGTGTGACCTCACACTGGCTATGTGGTCATCCCTTAAGATAAAACTTGGTCCAAACTTTGTCCGAAATGAAATTTCAAGTTTCAATGACATCGTACGATATCTGAGTCATTATACTAGTAGTCCTAACCCTAAAGGATAGATACTAGGCACTGTGCATATCGACCCATGCAGTACTGGTGTTATTTCAATACTTTTATTATTTCTTCTTCTACTTTTGCACTTTAGATTGAGTTTCAATACGTGTCCTACTAATAAGGAGTAGGAAGAAATGGTTAGAATACCATATGCCTCAGCAGTTGGATATTTGATGTATGCTATGGTGTGTACACGGTCAGATATTGCTCACTCGGTTGGAGAAGTAAGTTGTTTCCTTTCAAATCCTGGAAATAAACATTGGGCAGCTATCAAATGGATTCTCAGGTATCTTCGAGGTACATCCAAAATATGCTTATGTTTTGAAAAGGAAAAACCTGTGTTAGTTGGATACACAGATGCATATTTAGTTGGTAATGTTGACTCGAGAAAGTCTTCATCAGGTTACGTGATTACATCTGAAGGGGGAGTTGTGTCATGGCAGTCAATATTACGAAAATGTATTGTATTGTCCTTTATAGAAGCGGGTCAAGACCCAACTCGATATTTAATGCAGTTCATTTTTAACCTCCCCGATTTCAGCCCAACTCGCCCATTTGACACCCTTAAACACACCAAAGAAAAAGAGCCACAAAGGAAAAAAATACATTGAGTATTTTTCTTTCGTGAGGCATATGATAAACTATATAAGAAAAATAGTCTATGAAGAAAAATAGAGTATGTGTGCTTAGGAAATATTTTCCTTAAAAGAGATAGTTACTGATAAAATAGTGATACTATTTTCGATTTTATCTCTGAGAGTCTACTATATTTAATAGTAGAAATAGTTGTACACTTGTGCCTACTATTTGTAAAAGTAGAAGAAGAAATAATAGAAGTATTGATTTGTGGACGTAGCCTAAAATTTTTGGGTAAACCACGTTAGGTTTTCTAGTGTCTACTTTGTTTTATTTATTCCTCCTAAAATTTTATTGCTTACTCTGATGCATGGACCCAACAACTATATCTTATACTTAGTTTTATTTTTCTAAAGAATTAATGGTCAAAATCATATTTAAAATATTTTGATCTTCAAAATTTCATACCTGAAGTATGAGGTGTGCAAATTTGTTAACTGAACTTATCTCAATGATGATAATTTTTTCAATAGCAAAAAAGAAGAATAATTGATAATTGAGGTGATTCTGAAAAATAATTCATGATAATTTATATTGGAACTTTACACGCCTAATAATCAAAGTATGAAATTGTAAAAAAAAAGTAATTGTGTTTTATCCATTTACTTTTTTTTAATGAACGTAAAAAAAAAAGTTGAAATGGATGAAAATAGTAGAACTTCTCTCAATTAATATTATTGGAATAATAAAATATTATTATTTTATAAAGTATTGTGTAATTGATAAATATAATTTAAATAATATTTTTGAGATTCAATAAATGCTAATTTTGATTACACCATTCGATAGATGAAGCCTCAAAGAATTTAAATGAATCCACTTGTGAAAATAATATTTATGAACTTGAGATCGTGACTAATAATCTTGATTATCGCAATAAAATGAATGTCAATATCCCATTGAATTATCAAGATAAAAATGATACATGCTTAAAGGTCTAGAGCTTACAAAAAAAATAGTGGATACCATAGGAGAAAACAAATAATGTTGAAGATAATAAAATATGTATGAAACCAGTTACATGTAAGGAAGCACTTATCGTGTTTAGAACTCTCAATTTGTTTATGCAATTCGAAATGATAATAGTGAAACTTTTGAGTGCAACAAAAAAAATTAGAAACGAGCTTCAACAAGATTTAACTTCTAATAGAAAACACATGAAACACATTTCACTAAATTGTTTTAGATATTTTTGTAATTTTAAAGACTTGCTCCTCCCATCCTATTTTATGTGGTACGACTTGATTTGACACAATGTTTAAGGAAATAAATTTAAAACTTGTGATCTAAAACAATCCTAAATATTTATGTGATTGTAAATTGTTCCATTACAATAAAAACTTTTAAAATATATTTTTAATTATAGTAAAGTTACATTTTTTGGGATAGGAAAAAAGAATGTCATATAAAAATAGAATAAAATTAATTATTATGCTATTAATAGAACCATATATTTATATACGAATCTTCCAAAAATAGATTATTTTATTATAAATTGATAATTTTTTCTACCAACACAAGTTGGAAATGAAGAGAAATATTATCTTAAAAAATTTATCAAGTATTAATTTAGAGAATTTCTAACGTAATAAACATGAAGAGTTATTAATCAAATATAGTAATCCCTCTGTCTCATTGTATATGGCATTCTTTCCTTTTTGGTCTGTCCAAAAAGAATGTCATCTTACTTTAATTAGAAATAATTTAATTTTAAAATTCTCCTTCTACCCTTAGAGAAATTATTCTCAACCACATAAATATCTCAGAACGATTTTAGACCAAAAGTTTCAAAAATCTTACTCTTTTTTAAACACCTTGGGAGTACTTATTAATAATTAAAACTAACATACAATAAATTATCACAAGGACTAGGAGAGAGATCAAATTTAATCTAATTCATCCTTCTATCGGCACCGTTGATTGACTATAACATCGAACGGTTCAAACACATGATACTTGTCATCCAAAAGTAACCAATGAACATCTAGCACCAAACTCATATATATAATAAAATCTCTTCTTCCCTTTCACTTCACACAATTTAATCTCAAAAAATCCCCCCAATTTCCTAATGATTTTTCTCTTCAATGGCACCAAAGGCAGAGAAGAAACCCATTGGGCAGGCTTTACTGCTGCCGCTGAGAAATTAAAGGCCAGCAAGAAGCTACCTAAGGATGTCGGTGGCACTGCTGCTGCCAGAGACAAGAAGAAGAGGTCAAAGAAGTTGATTGAAACTTACAAGATCTACATTTTCAAGGTGATGAAGCAAGTTCATCCATATATAGGGATTTCAAGAAAGGTTATGGGTATCATGAATAGCTTCATCAATGATATCTTTGAGAAGCTTTCTCAGGAATCATCTCGGCTTGCTATGTACAACAAAAAGCCAACCATCACTTCTCCGGAGATTTACACCACCGTCCGATTGGTTCTTCCTGGTGCACTAGCCAAGCACGTTGTCTCTGAGGATACTAAGGAGGTTACCAAATTTACTAGATCTTAGAGATGTGTTAGTTTTGTATTGATTTTTCTGGTGTTGGTTTATGATTGTTTTGGGATCTAAAGAACAGAAACATTGAATATAAAATATGTTTGATGAAATTGATGCTACTCTTAATATAATATATTACTACCTAATTCTGTAATTTTTATTGCAAAGTATAATCAGAAGTGAGACAAAGTTGATAGGGTTCTAAACAACTACTAATAACAAAAGAGGTGGATTAAAGGTGATAAACAAACTTAGGAAGGGTGTTTTTAAAGAAATTAGAAGTAGTTTGAGGACCAATGGTTGATGAAGGTTCATAATGATATTTTTTATAAACAAGGATTTATAACATATTCAGATAGTATAAAGTTATTAAAGTTGAGAAATACTCTTTTAAGTGAGTAATTTTGTGATTTACTGTCATGGCCGGGAGGGGACCCAAGACGTGGCCGGCACCTAGAGACTTTTGCTAGTCCCCAAGCGAACCACTTGGCCTTATCACATCTATTTGTCCATACATTTTTAAAATCAGTGGAAGATATAAGAAAGTAAATGGGCACGTCATCATCTAGTCTCAAAAATAATATTATAAATAAAATGGCTAGTAAAAAGAAACTAGGACAACAAGTCTTAACATCAATACTCGACTCTAGTCCAAGAAGTCTCTATCACTATCAAGTGGTACCAATGACAGACCTATGGCTACCTCAATCAAAATAAAGCTAAATAAATCTAACTATAAAGTAAGATGAAATAAATATAATGAATCTTCTGAAGTAGGGGAGGCTCACCAATCAGCTAAACATCTCAAATCCTCAACGATGCACCTATTAACCATTTCCAAATCTTATATCTAAATCCTGAAACGATGCAGTCCCAGAGGGGGATGTCAGTATGTGGAATGTACTGGTATGTAAAATATCTTAGTGAAACCGAAACAGGTAGAATAATATAGAAACAATATCAACTCAATATAGAAATCAATCAACATATCAAATGTCTATCTAAAGAAAGAGTAAAGAGTAGACAAGTGACCCATCAACTAATCAACTCATCAATCAAATCAGACTCATCTCAGAGGGACTCATCTTAAAGGAACTCAACTCAGCTCATCTCATCTTATCTTGACTCAGAGGGACTCATCTCAACTCATCTCATCGCATCTCAACTCAGAGGCACTCATCTCATCTCATCTCGACTCAGAGGGACTCATCTCAACTCATCTCATCTCGACTCAGAGTACTCAATTAGGAAATTTCTGGGAGTTTCTCTTACCTGACAATAATCACTTGTGAGTCAATAATTGTACAATAATCACTTATGTTTCAGTGATTATACAATAATCACGTTGATGTTGCCATAGTCGTTTTGTACTTGCCAGATAGAGAACGAATCGAAACCACATGGACAAGTCCAAATGGAGTCAGCAAATCTATAAGTCCTCTGTTGATTTCATGGACTTCTAAGTAGAGGGGACCTCAACATAATATGATGTGGTAGTTCGAATCCTCACCTACGTTTGGCTACTTAGTTTGACGAGCGCGAGTTGGTTTAACTCTTACTCTTTCGGTGCTCAATATCCTCCCATGACTCAATGCTCATAAAATAATCTATCCAATCAAACTATCTCAATCCAATCATCTCAATCAGCCTCATGGAGGCACAATCTTTCAATTAGTCTCATAGAGACTCTAATCATCTCATCAATCAACATCTCAATCAATAGCTCAAAGCTTAGAATAATCATTAGGGAACAATCAAATAGACAAATCGTTAGAGTTCATTTATGAAGACTTAAGGGACTATCAAGTTCTATCAACTCATCATCATTCTCACCTCACAATCACAATCACAATCAACATTCTGACTCAAGACTCTAGACTCAATCTATATCTTCTTTCATGCATGTTTTTAAAAGTTAACACATAGGATTTATGAAATATCTCATGAAAATATTGAATTCTAGAAAACAAGTTTATGATGATCATCAACATATGAAAATACATGTAAGAAGTATACTTTTTTCAAGAAAATAAGCAAGATTCATGCATGTAGACTCAAGAACCTTCACATCTCTTCTAAGACCATCTACGGGACACATGGAAGAGCAGTCCCATGCTTTTAGTTTAGCTTTATATACCTGAAAAATTGATACTACAATCGAAATTTGATGAATATTAGCTTTCTTGGAGAAAATCCTTGATCGTACTTGGAAAGACATTGTTTGAAGAGCTTCTTTTTTATTCTTGAATTCTTGATTTATAATCTTAAGAGTTCTTGAAGAAGAGCCCTAATTCTTGAATAAGAAGAATCAATAAATCCTTTCTTGGGATTCTTGAATTCATTTTCTCGAAACCCTAGGTTATGATTTAAGGTTCTATTAGAGATTCATGAATAGATGAAGAAACTTGGTTAGGTAGATTGAAACGTATGAAGAATAACTCACCTTGATGAAGAATCTTGAAAGCTAATCCCAACTTGATGATTTTCTTGAAGATTCTTGAGCATTTATGTTTAGGAGTGAAGGAGAGGATTTTTTATTATGAAAACTGACGTTTTATGCATTTTGGAACCTTAAATAGACCCCCAAAGCTTTTAGGATAAAAGTACACTCAAAATAAAAATAAAAAATATCATTTATCTCATCAAAAAAGGGTTCGCGTTGGGTCCACAACTAGGAGCCATTGCGCACCTTCAGAAAGTTTTGCAGGTCTTCAGTAAAATGGTCATAACTTTCTACTCCGAAATCAGATTAAGGAGAAATTGGATGCGTTGGAAGGTTAATTCAAATACCTTCGATTTGATATATTGTTAGTTACCTAAATCATTATACTTTAAGAGAGATGGTCATTTGAAGTTAACCCTTCTATCAACTCATACAAAAACTTAGTTGGTATGAATTCTTTGGACTTGACTTGATGTAAAAGATCTCTTATATTTGTTTATTGAACTTGAGAGGGGTTGGGAATTGATTGGAATTCCCCTCAATAATTTAAAATTTGAAAAAAAAATATAAGTGTGTATCCGCGATAGGTCCGCATCACGGCTCTGTCGCGCATCCACACTGGAATTCAATTTTGGATTGAACAATTATTTTTCGATCCGGCGGCTCTAAAATTTGAACGAAATCATTTTCCCATTCCTTTTTCCATGTTGATTGCATATCCGACCTCAGATTCACAAACATAGCATAGGTAGACGCATTATGCGCACATCTCTATTTTAGGGATATTTTGGTAATTTTACCGGGCGTTACATTTACATTCCTAATATATGCCTTTTTTATGACTTGGACTTTATTCAATCTTTTTTTGTGATTTGCACCTTAATCTTTTTATGTCCTTGCAAAATTATAAAAACTCATTTTTTTCAATACTTTCCAAAGGGTAAAAAGGAAAACAAATATAAAAAACAAAAAAATATTTTTAAATATAAAGAAAAATAAAGATGTTTAAAACATCTGTATTTAAAATTTTTAGACAGAAGAAAAATGTCCAAGTAATAGCTTTAAAACTTTAACCTGTACCTTCAAAGAAAAAGATCAACAAAAAGGAAAAAACACATTCTACAAAGGTCTAAAAAGCAACATGCATGTCTTATTGATTGCGAATTTAATCAAATTGCTGAAAATCTTTTCATAGTGCTTCACATTCCTTAGGTGTTTTTGCAGAAAAACTTCATCATAATACCTTTTCTTCTATCTTGGCAACATGCAAAGCTGTTTAAAGAAAGCATAAATTGATTGCGAAATAAAATCCAATTGCAATTTTTATGAGCCGAGAAAATGAAGCAGTAGGGCGAGATGATGATATTGTTGAAGTAATTGGTTTTTTTTTTTTTACTATTTCACTCCCTAGAGAGCTAAGATGAAGAAAGAGAAATTGTAAAAGTAAAGAAGAGAAAGCTTGTACCTAGTGCATATATTTTTATCATTCAAATTTTGTTACTTCATTTTTTAAATATTTTTTTATATTTTATATTTGATTTCTTTTTTTACCCTTTGGAAAGTATTGAAAAAAGATGAGTTTTTGTGACTTTGCAAGGAAATAAGAAGATTAAGGTGCAAATCACAAAAAATGATAGAATAAGGTGCAAGTCACAAAAAAGGGGCATACATTAGGGATGCAAATCCCAGATTATTCCTTTCAAGTGGATAATTTTTTTATAAAGACATAATAAATTAATTAACCATTTAACTTGATTTTCAATTCAGAAGTTGAACTTTCAACTTTCTAAATACACAAATAGTCATTTTAAATATTTGGTACTTTAACAAATAAACACGTGAATTTAGCATCCTAATTGCATGAAATACAAACGCACTGACGTGTAATTTATGGTCAATCTGTCATTGCCAGGTAACTAAAATTAATTCATATATTTATAATTTTTTTAATAAAAGAAAAGTAAAAGAAACATTTGTGATTGACCAAAATAAATTTATTTTACAAAAAATTCAAATTCTGTAAATTTTAATTTTTTAACTCCACCTCATGCCCTCATCCCCCCAGCAGCCATCCCTACCCCATATAAAAAAATAAGAAGAACTTATTTTTATAAAATATTCAAATTTTAAAATTTTTAATTTTTTACTCCACCTCGGTCCCCCATCCTCCAACCCAGCCACAGCCCCACATCTCACTCCCATACAAAAAAATAAATAAATTATTTTTTACAAAAAATTTAAATTTTAAAAATTTTAATTTTTTACTCCATTCCATCCCTAAACCCCAACCCACGCACCTCCCAAACAAAGAATTTAAATATTTAATTTTTAAAAAATATTTCAAATTATGAAATATTTTTATGTCAAAAATTAGAAAAAAATTCTAGAAGATTAGTAATAGAAAGAAGAAGAAAATTATATTTTTAATTGAAATATAAGGATATATACATAAAGGGTATTCATCAAGGGTAAGATTGTCATTTCACATGTTTCTTTTTACTATTTTGGACTTAAAAAAAGGAGATTCACGTGCTTAACTTTCGTGTAGTTCATGCGTTTTGCCAGCTAGGACGGACATGTTTAAATGATTAAGAATGAGTTAATTGAAGTGTCTGTTTGTGCATTTTGAAAGTTGAAGGTCCAACTTGTGAATTGAAGCCAAGTTAAAGGGTAAAATATATGTATTATGCCCTTTTTAAATGAAACCATTAGTTTCGGTCGAAATGGTTAGCGGTTGGTTTAAAACAAATGACTTTTGACATTTATTTAGTTTTTAAAAATAAATAAATTTTTTAAGTCTAAAAATATAATAGTTATTCTTGTGTTTTATTTTAGTTGTCATGCTGAAATTTTTGAAAGTTAATTTGGTTAATTTTTAAAGTTAAATAAGATGGCTAATTTAATATTTTAAAATAAAAGTTTAAATTTCAAAATCTATAAAAATGTATTATTGATTTCAATTGAAAAAAATATTTTAAAATGTTAGACAAAACTTACCTAGTTTTGATTCTATAAATGAGAATCATGGCAACTAAAATAAAATAAAGGGAATACTATTTCCCCCCCCCCCACCTCCCCCCCCTCCCCCCCTTCCTTTTATTTTTTTCTTTATTTTT
>JAOTQR010058909.1:0-30409 GCA_025774065.1 Solanum ossicruentum | reverse complement strand
CCCTCTCCCCCCGCCTTCTCTAATCATTATTGATTTCTTAATGATTTTTACTTTTTAATTAATATTATTCATTAAATTTTCAAGGAGTGTGCCACGCCTCAAAAATTTATTTACTTTGAAAGGAAGAAAGTTAATGAATTAGTTTTCTTCAATATCTACTAAATATGTATAAATTGAATGAAATGAATTACTACAATAATAATGACATATTCAATAAAATTTTATAAATTAAATATGAAGAGAATATAATATACATAAATTTAATTTTATCTTATGAAAATAGAGAAATTATTTTAAGATGTTGTTGATTCAAGTGTGGTAAATCAAAATAATAGTTATAAAAAGAAAAAGCGATGATAAAGAAAACAAGATAACTAATAAAAAAATAATCATATAACAAAATAATTTAATAATCAAAATTCAATAAACAGTCCATGATATATCAAAAAAATGAAAATACATGAATAAAGCTCCTAGTTGGGCATCAATACTTCGACCTAGCATCAAGAAAAAGAAAAAGAAAAAATATCGAAAAGTCGACAGAATATTTAAATTTTGTTTGGTATGGTTTAAAAGCTATATCCACGTAGCCAAAATCCAAATGCCCAAATTCAATAGGTAATTAGGAATATAAATTAATTAGACATTTATTAAAAGTTTTGAAATAGTTTGGTATTGTGCCAGCCTGGGTAATAATACTAACTAATCCTACAATTTTCCTAGAAACGGTTCAGTTCCAATCTCCATGAAGGGAAAACAGGAATCTGCAAAGCTATTGAATTTTATCGAACCTATAAACTATTCTTTGTCCAATAAGCAAGGGCGTGGGAAAATGGGAATTTTGAGCTTGATGAATTTCGGGAAGGAAATGGTGAAGAAAGTATGTGAAATTTCCTAAAGTTACAGCACAGCAGTCTTTTCAAAGATTGATGATGTCATTAGAGTTAAAGGCCTGAAAAAATTTAGTGAGTACATGCGGATGATGAAAGTCGTGCTAAGATGGTTTATTTCAGTGCAAAATTTGTCAAAAATGCTACACTTTATACTTTCAAGGAAGCAGCCAACATCATAATTCCTGGTTAGCTCGTCTCATTTTTTCGATGCCTTTAAGATTTTTAAATTCTATTGCGACATCAAGTGACTTAGCGGAATTATTTTCCATTTTAAATGGTGAGTGTGATCCTTTGATCAATACATAAATATGTCCTTTAATTTAGATTTAACCTGAATCTATGTTCATCAATTTGGGTATGTACAAGTAGATAGTTAAATTTGTATAAAATTAAATAAGTAGACATACATATCTCAAGTGGCACAATAAATGTAGCACACCACATCGGACACAAAAGTGCCATATAGGATGCCACGTAAGACAAAAATGTCTAGTTGTTCAGGAAGTGATCTTTTTCGGTTGATGCATTGGATTTTTTGTAGTCCATGCACACCCTCCATATAGTGGATGGACACATCGGGATCAACTCGTTGTTGGCATTTGGCACCACTTTGATACCACCTTAACGCACTAAATCGGACTCACCCATTCACTATTGGCAATCAGATAGATCACTCATGCATCCAACCACTTGATACTCTCCTTGTGTAAAACCTCTTGCATAGGGGGTTGAGATGCCTTTGATGCTCAATGCTTGACTTGTAGTCCTTAACCAATTGGATTTTGGGCATACATATCCCGAGAGGGATACCAATGATACTAGCAATTGCCCATCCAATGGCCTTCTTAAACTGTTAAGTACCACGACAAGGGTGCCCACCTGCTCCTCGTTCATGTCCGCAGTAACTATAACTGGCAAAGTGTTGTTGGCTCCTAAAAATCCATATCTCAAATGTACTAAAGGGCCTTTAACTCTAATACCAGCGGTTCTTCTATGGATGGTATTGTGGGCGGTGACTCTCGATTCTACAAGTCTAGCTCTAACTTAGTTTGGCGCCTAGGGCCATAGGACACCCCTAGAGCATTCACTGTCTCCTCATAATCTGGGATGCCATCACTATCAAAGTTCATTAGCACTTCTTCCAAGGTGTCAACACCCAATCTCACCTTAAGGTGTACTTATGGTTTAGCATAATCAATAGTCTCAATCACAAAGACCACTCTCAAGTCATTTGCTTTCTTTACCTGCTGACTGATGTGGAACATGACCTCATCTTTCTCAAATCTAAACTTGAGTTGGCCCTCCTCCATATCCACCAAGGTGCGTCCCGTTGCTAAAAAGGGCTTCCCCAGGATGATAGGGACTTCAAAATCAACCTCGCAATCTAGGATCGCAAAGTCTGTAGGGAATATGAGCTTCTCAACTTTGACCAGCATGCCATATAGTATCCCCATAGGCTTCTTCACCGTGTGATCAGCCATCAACAATCGCATGCTCGTCAGAGTAGGGGCTCCCAATCCTAGCTTCTTGAAGACCACAAGGGGATCAAATTAATGTTGGCACCTAGATCACATAGTGCCCTTGCAAACTCTACATTTCCATTGGTGCAGGGTATGGTGAAAGCACCAGGATCTTCTCGCTTTTGAACCAAGGACCTTATAGCAATAACACTGCAATGCTGAAGCTCTTGGGATATTTCCTGACTCACAGTGCGCTTTTTAGTAACAAGGTCCTTCATGTACTTTGCATACCCTGATACTTTCTCCAATGCCTCAATGAGAGGGATGCTAATGAAGAGTTGTTTCAGCATAGAGAGAAAGTTCTTGAACTGGCCTTTCTCCTCCCTCTTTTTGATTCTTTGAGGGAAGGGAGGAGGGGGCCTAGGAATGGGCTTCATCTTTTACGGCACATTAGCAGCTTCACTCACCCCATCCTTGCCACAATCATTCCTACATCTGCATCTTTGGCCACAACTATCTCCTCGCGAACATCATCCTCATCAACTGGCATGAGAGGATCAATGGTGCTCTTTCCACCACAAGTAGTAATATGTATACACTGCCCTTCATTTTTAGGGTTTTGAACTATGTTGCTAGCTAGTGTACCCCTATGACACTAATTTAGTTGAGTCGACACTTGACAAAACTGTTGCTCAAGCTGTTTGATAGCCACAAAATGAGACTCAATTTTCTAATTGATGCTAGAAATCTCATATTTCATACCCCTCAGAGTCTCGTCCTGTTTCTCAGCTTTCTTTAATAGGTGATCAAACATCTCCTCAATTCTAGAACTACTTGCACCTGCGTCGCGGTTATGTGGTGGCACATGGGGACCATTTTTGAAGCCATCTCTGCAATCCCAATTTTCATCTCTCTCTGGACCCCTATTCCGATCATAATATCCTCCGTAGTTATCCCTGAAAGGTCCATTCCTATTGAAGTTCCAACCTTGGTTCCCTTGACCTTGGTGCTAATAGTCCTGATTGGACCCTTGGGCATTGGTCTGAAAACCCTCTATCTGATCCGCAACAAAACATATGTACTCTTCATAATAAGGTTCATCCTACATGGGTACATATGGAGGTTGATAAACTGTTGCATTGACTCGCTCCTAGTTCTGTGTCATTATTACCACTATACTTGTACGAATTAAGGCAAGCACTTGCATAATTTCTTCATCGATATTTGCTTGTTCTGGACCAACACTGACAATGCACGAACTTTTAGGAGATGCTCTGTCTCTCTACCTCTGATGTGTTGTCAAATTACATCAAATTTGGTGCCTAAAACAAGGGATGTTATAAGTTCTTAAAGTGACTTTTTAGTGTTTTGATGTGTTTTTATGTTAATCTTGCAGAAATGTTAGGTTGCCATGATTTTGAAGAAAAGTTGCAAATTTTGTTGAAGTACAGGCCTTATGAGCCAACATAAGAGTCGTAGCTCAAGCTACAAGTCATAGGGTGATGTAGGAATCAAAGATCAAAAATCAGTAATCTACCAAGTGAAGGTCATTCCTATGAGCCTAGCCTACGAGTTGTAATATACTACGACTCATATAGGTGGACTCGTAGCAAGAATCAGAGGGCTAAAATGTTGGACCAAAAACTAAAGACCAAGACTACGAGACCAACATGCGATTCGTAGCTCAAGTAATGACTATACCTATGGGTCATACCAGTTTAGTCCAAGATGCCAAGAACCTGATACGAGACCTCGAATAGGACTCGTAGGCCAACCTACGAGTCGTAACTGCAAAATTTATCAGATGCTAGCTATTTTGCATAATTCCTAGGGTTGTTTTGTAAATACTATAAATAGTTTAAGTTAGGTTTTTGAGAGAGTTCAAACAGTAGACATTTCTCGGTTGCATTTTGAAGCTTTTCGTAGGTTCTTAGAGTAGATTATTGTTGTCTTTTGGGAAACCCATTTTGGGGATTGCGAATCTTATTTAGTACTCATTGTTGATCAATCAAGCTTGTGGTTTTGCAACTTGTGGTGCCAATCTCCTTCATTGTTATTGGTGAAACTCTTAACTATGTCTATTATGTGCATTTTTGTGTATTTTCTCTTAGCCATGAGTAGTTAAGCACCTACAACTTGAGGTTGTGGGAACCATGGGTATTGACTTGAGATGACCTAGGTTTTGTGCATGTCCATGATTGGGGCTTTGCATGTATTATTTTTTCCCTTCATGACTAATGTTGTTTAGTGGTGGCCAACACCAAACGCCGCCTATTATCACGATCCTGACCAAGGTTGTGACGAATAGGAAAGGAAAGTAGATGATAGTATTTGGTTGATATGTTCCTATCTATCGACCAAACCTTACAAAGGGGAGGTTGACTAGGACAATAGGTAATAGTTAGTTGGCGCGCCATTGTGAAATTCGACCTTCACCTTCATAAGAGGGATGGAAGAACCTAAGTTACCATCCTGCATGAGATTCACCGATCATAGTTATGTTATCTAGGATAATTGAGTCAACAAACTATGGGGAACATAATTCCCAGGTTTTCCCCAAAATTGAGTGTTTACCCGAATTTTAATTAGTGTTTATTTTATGTTTTGTTTGAATCACAAACCCTCCCCCACATTTAGAGATTATAGTTATAGATACTAGAAATGATTAATAGTGAAACCTTGTAGTCAAGCCCTGTATTCTCTGTGGATTCGACCCTAACCTTGGTTAGGTTAATTACTGATAGCGATCACTTTCTTGTTGGAGTGTGACCGTCATCAAAAAATTATGGCTCCATTTCCGGGGAATACAACTAGGTTTTGATTTGATTTCACTATTAGTTAATTCTAGTGTTAATTTCTAAAGTCTCTTGTATTTTACTTTTGTTTTTGTTTTTATCTTTTTATTTCTTTTGCAGGGTGTACAAGGTTTTATGCCCAACACAAGGAGCCAAGGCAATCCCTTAGCTCCACTAAATTTGGAGATCCATCGACTACCAAGAAGAATGGCTCAAGTGAATGAGGATATTGAGGTTGAGGAGGATGTGCATACGAATGAAGATATGGATAGAGAGGAGAATCCACCACAAAAGGGTAATAGGCCACAGCTCAGGGACTTCAATGAAAATGCTTATGGATGGAAACAATATCGATTGAACCCTATGGCTATGGATGTTACCAGTGCTATAGTACTGCCTCCTTTACCGATAAATACTAAGTTCATAGTATTAAGTGGTTTGCTCCAAATAATCTAAAACCGCGTTCTATTTATAGGGCTACCTTTGGAGGATCCCCACTATCATCTTCAAAATGTGGTGTTTGTGTGCAAAAGTATCATGGGAACATAAAATCTTTCTAGTGATACTGTTGGGTTAACTGTCATTGACTGACAATGCAGCTGTATGGTTGGCTTAGCTTCCTCCGGGCACTATCACAAGTTGGGTTGAACTTCAAAGAGTATTCCTTGAAAGATGCCTCCTGAGATCTAAGAAGTTGAAGCTCAAGGACCAACTCAACAACTTTGAGGAACTTCCATGTTATTCCATTAGCACAACATGGGAGAGGTTTACTAAATTTTTGAGGATGTTTCCCGATCACAAGATTATCGATGATGCCTTGGTCGAGATTTTCTATCGGGCACTTGATGAGAATATTCAATCTAGCGCTGATACAATCATAGGAGGCATGTTCCTAGACCAACCTTTTACATTGCTAGTCGCAAGAATCGAACAAGTGGTCAAAACAAATAGAGCATGGAGGCAACCAGAGCGAGGTGTGATGAAACCATCTTGTGCGGTCAATGCCAGTAATGAATAAGCAAAGGTGAACGAAGATATTATGGAGCAACTTGCTCAACTTCGCACAAGCATGGACTTAGTCTTAAAGCAAAACCAAGCAAGTGTCCATGCAGTCACTCACCAACCTCCGAAGGCTCCTACTTACGACGATCCATTCTTTGATGAGGATGCATGTTTTGTAAGCAAGCAGTGGGTTTCCTGAACTACCCCTAAGGGTCCAATTCGGACTATTGGAGGCAAGGTTCCGGGAATCAAGATCGAAACTTCAATCATGATGGGATGTATAGAGACAACCGGGGTGGATACTATAAGAGAGAGAGTGCTAGACGCAAAATGGGGAAGAAGAGAGGGCTACAAGAATGGCCCTTATGTGACACCACACAATCGTGATGCCGAATCGAGCAATTCTAGGATTGAAGATATGTTTGAAAATTTGTTGAAATAATCCGACCACTGATATGATACTCTAAAGGGAACAAAAGAGAATATTTCGTGCATTAACCAAAAAATAGAGTCTCACTTTGTGGCAATCAAGCAACTTGAACAGCAATTTGGGCAAGGTCTTCACAGTTAAACCAACACTGAAAAGGGCACCCTACCAAGCAATATGGTTCAAAATCCTAAAAATAAGGGGTATTGCATGGTGGTAATGACTAGGAGTGGAAAAAGCACGATAGATCCCCCTAGGAAAAAGATGGAAAATGGGAACCGCAAGAAGAGAATGAATTAAGAAACCCAAGCATGCAACACAGAAGAGCAACCTAAGAAATATAAAACCCTTTTGAGACTCCCTCCTCCTTTCCCTCAATGACTTAGAAGAAGAAAGGAGGTGGGTAAGTTTGAACAGTTCTTGACAGTGCTAAAAATATTGTCAGTGGACCTACCATTAGTTGAGGCCCTTAAAAGGATGTCGGCGCATGCCAAATAGATGAAAGACCTAGTCAAAAAGAAGCTAAAAGTGAGCCAAGACCTTTCCAAAAATGTTCAATGTTGTAGTGCCATCACTACAAAGTCAATAGTGCAAAAACGCATAGACTCGGGTGCATTCACCATACCATGCACTGTAGGAGAACTAACATTTGCTAAAGCACTATGCAATTTGAGGGCTAGCATTAACTTAATGCCTCTCACCATATTCTGAAAGCTTGATTTGGGAGCTTGGTCCATACAAAAATGCGGTTGTTGATGGTAGACATGACAATCAAGAAGCCTGTAGAGATCTTGTATGATGTGTTGGTAAAAGTAGACAAATTTATGTTTCCCGCAGATTTTATTATACTTGACTGTGAAACTGATTTTGCAGTTCTGATCATCTTGGGAAGACCTTTCTTGGCCACAGGTCTAGCATTAGTAGATATGGAGAAGAGCCTACTCACTTTCAGATTTGGTGAAGAAGCAATGGTGTTTCAAGTAGGTCAGCAGGATGAGAAGAGTTCTGAGTTCCAAGTTATCTCAATAGTTTCAACGGGTGAGGATGATAAAGTCGAGATCCCAATAGAATTGAGGCTTGGGGTTGACCTTTTGGCTACTATGTTGATGAACTTTGATGGTGAAAACATCCCTGATTTTGAGAAAACAGTAAATCCTCTTGGCGTGTTATTTGGGCCGAAGTGACAAGTAAGGTTGGAGCTGGATTTATGCAACACGAAAACACCACCTAAAAAACCCTCTGAAGAAGTTCCACCAGAGTTAGAGTTAAAGGCATTACCATCACATTTGAAATATGCATACCTTGGAGAGAATAGTACATTATCTGTCATATTACAGTAGAGTTAAGTAAAGCCCAAACAGAATCCCTAATCGCAGTTCTCAAGTAGTACAAAAGAGCTATAGGGTGGACAATTGCAGACATTATTGGCATACCCCCCGGGATATGCTCTCATAATATTCAGCTAGTCAAGAATTATAAGTTGAGTATTGAACAATAAAGGCGATTGAATCCCCCAATTCAAGAGGTTATGAGGAAAGATATCATCAAGTGGCTAGACGAAAGAGTAATCTACCCAATCACTGATTGTGAGTGGGTGAGCCTAGTGTAGTGTGTTCCAAAGAAGAGAGGTATCACAGTGGTGCCTAATGAAAAGAACGAGTTGATCCCTATGAGACCAGTCACCAGATGGAGAGTGTGCATGGACTATAGGAAATTAAATACTTCTACCGGAAAGGATCACTTTCCTATGCTATTCATGGATCAGATGCTTGACAGACTAGCAGAAAAGGGATGGTATTATTTCCTTGACGGATATTCCAGGTACAATCAAATTGTTATCGCACCTGAGGATCAAGAGAAGACAACTTTCACATGCCCTTATTGTACCTTCGCATTTAAGATGCCCTTTGGGCTCTGTAATGCACTAGCCACGTTTCAAAGATGCATGATGTCTATCTTCTTAGATATGGTTGAAAGTACAATTGAAGTGTTCATCGATGACTTCAGTGTCGTCGGCCAATCTTTTAAAGAATGACTGTTAAATTTACGTGATATGTTACAGAGATATGTTAAGAGTCACTTGGTGCTAAATTGGGAGAAATGCCACTTTATGGTCAAAGAGGGCATCGTACTTGGTCACAAAATTTCGAGCAAAGGAATTGAGGTGGATAAAGCAAAAATCGAGGTGATAGAGAAATTGTCACCACCAATTTCAGTAAAAGGTATCAGAAGTTTTTTACGCCATGCTGGATTCTACCACCGTTTCATAAAGGATTCTCCAAAATCTCAAAACCATTTTGTAAGTTGTTAGAGAAAAGATGCAAAGTTTGTATTTGATGAGACATGCATGAAAGCCTTTGAAGAACTGAAAAGAAGGCTGACCCCAACAGCCATTATTGTCAGTCCAGATTAGTTACAACCGTTTGAACTAATGTGTGATACGAGTGGGGTTGCACTTAGTGTGGTATTAGGGCAACAAAGAGAGAGAGTCCTACATGTGATCTGTTATGCTAGTAGAGCACTGAATGTGGCCCAAAAGAATTACACTATTATCGAACAAGTATTGCTTGGTTGGTGTTAGCATTTGAAAATTTTTGTTCATATTTGTTAGGAGATAAAGTGATCATGCATACTGACCACACGACACTCAAATATCTAATGGCAAAGAAAGACACTAAACCAAGGTTGATTAGATAGGTACTTCTTTTCTCGAAATTCAATTTTGATGTGATTGACTGGAAAAGGGTCAGAAAATCAGGTTGTCGATCACCTTTCTAGATTGGAAGATGAGGCTATAATGAAGTTTGATGATGGGCTAGATATAAATGACTCATACCCCGATGAAAGAGCTATGGTAGCATCACATGATTTTATACCTTAGTTCGCAGATTATGCTAACTATTTGGTGAGTGATATAGTGCCCCATGATTTGAACACCCATCAATGTCGCAAGTTTATGCATGATGTAAAGAAATTCTTTTGGGATGACCCATATTTATTTCGCATTTGTACGGATGGCATCATCTGTAGATGTATTCCATAGGTAGAGATGATGAGCATTCTCGAAGCACGTCACTCTTAATTGGTAGGTGGCCATCACAGTGGAGTTAGAACGGCTTATAAGGTGTTGCAGTGTGGCTATTACTGGCCGTATTTACACCATAGAGGCCCATGATTATGTAATGACTTGTGACAGATGTCAAAGAGAAAGAGGAATTTTGCGAAGGCACAAACTTCCTCTAAATCCTATTTTGGTCATAAAACTATTCGATGTGTGGGGCATTGACTTTATGGGACCCTTTTTTAGCTCTCATGGTAACAAGTACATTTTGGTTGTAGTTGATTATGTCTCCTAGTGGGTGGAGGCCATAGCTCTACCGAACAATGAGGGTAAAGAGTGTTATGGGATTTCTCCGAAAATGTATTTTTTCCAGATTTAGTATGCCTCGGGCAATTATCAGTGATGGAGGTTCTCATTTTTGCAACCAGCTGTTCAAAGCTCTCCTTGAAAGATATGGTGTGAAGCACTATGTGGCAACCCCGTATCATCCCCAAACTAGTGGGCAAGTGGAAGTATCAAATAGGGAAATAAAGCAAATTTTATCCAAAATGGTGAACGTGAATCAATTGATTGGTCAAGGAAGTTGGATGATGCTTTATGGGCCTACCGGACTGCCTTCAAAACTCCCATTGGAATGTCTCCATATCAATTGGCTTTTGGAAAGGCCTGTCACTTACCTGAACACAAAGCATTGTGGGCATTGAAGAAACTAAATCTAGATTGGCATGAAGCTGCCACCTCAAGGTTGATGCAAGTGAATAAGCTTGATGAGTTTAGACTGCGAGCATATGATAGCTATGCTTTGTACATACCACAAATGAAGGTTCAGCATGATCGTACAATTGAAGATCGCCAGTTTGCTCCAGGAGACATGGTATTGCTTTACAATTCTAGGTTGAGGTGGTTTCCTGGAAAACTCAAATCTAAGTGGATGAGGCCTTTCATAGTTCTGTGCGTTTTTAGTCATGGTGCTATTGAGTTAGAGAGTAGGGATGGAAAATTTTTCAAAGCCAATGGACAAAGGGTAAAAAGGTACATGGGTGACATGGAAGAGATCAAGACGGTGGAAGATTGGGACCTTGAAAAGTCATGAATGCAAAAGCTTCTTGTCGTGCCGCGACAATAAATCAGACACTTCCTTGGAGGTAACCCAAGGTACGCCCTTTGCACCTTTTCTTTGTGTTTTTACTTTGAGGACAAAGTATCATCTTTTGGTGGGGTGATGAAAGTTATGGTGTAAGGTGAAGTCTAAGTAGCCTCAAGTTTATAATTTCCCCTATTTTTGATCTCAAAGTTTTCTTGTTGTGTTTCTTTTTCCTTGTGGATATTTAATTTTTTGTTGAACCGGCATGTTTTAGGAAGTATAAATTATTTGTAAATGCATAGTAATGTTATTGTTTGGCATATATATAATTCTTTGATTTTCTTTAAACTGTTGGTGAAGAATTGGGTACCCTTTAAAAATTTTGAGGTTGTGAGTTTGATGCACTCATACATTTTTGAATCTAGCAATGTTTGTGCTGATATTGTGAAGGTAAGATGAGACTGAAAGTATGACCTGTGAGTCTATAGTTGATTGTGGATTCAATTGCCATGTATATTGTGAGCTTATTTTACTGCATTCATGCATCTTGTATGGACCTAGAACTTGACTTGTTACTCTAAAAGTTGGTTTGGTGATGTGGTGGATATGGAAACGATCTTAGGCCTTAGGTTTTTTAGTGAAACCACTTTTAGCCTAAAATAACCCACCAGTTAAGTGAGACAATCCTTTTTCCCAAATTTTTGAGCTTATCATGTACTCATTCTTTCTTGATACCTTGCTAGCTTAACCTTGTCTGATGAAGTACCTTGATATTGGCTTTGGTCTATTCTTGAACCTGTGAACCTTGATTGAGGCCAAAGGCCTAAGTTGAGGGTGGTTGCAATTGGTGGCCCAGGTTTGAGGCATAGATATTGTGTACTTCACCTGGGGCTAAAAGCCTAAGTTGAGCATGACCCTTATTGTGGTAAAGTAAAATTGATAAGGTGGTTATTTCGAAAATCAAGAAAGAAATAGAAAAGCATTAATCGAGTGAAGAAAAAGAAGAAAAGTGCCTTTAATTGAGAAAAAAGGTAGCAAAAATGAGTTTAAAATCAAGGCACAGCTGAAAAGACAAAGAAAACACTCGAGAAAAGTTCAAAGCAAGATAATAGAGGGGAGATTGATGAAAAGAGGGTTGGATTATAAAAGCAAATAGTGTTGGTAAACATGATTCAAGGATAGCGTTTAGTCACTACTTGCCCAAAATGCCGCAATAAAGCACCTTGAGCCTATGTTACAAGCCTATAAGTCCTAAAGTGATCCAACACCACTCTATCACCAAGCTAGAAGATGAGTAGAGAGGAAAGCCTATGGTGTTAGTCAGCATGTATTGAATTTCAATTGTGAGAGTGAGAATGCTTCCTTAGTCCCTAAATTTTAGATGCTTTTGAGTGAGTATGAGGGACTTCTTTCCGGTGAGGGCATTTGCACTACTTAAGTACCATATGACTATACTAGTGATTATGGACGGTTGATGCTCCTTAGCTTGTCAAAGTTAGATTGTCAGGTCTCTCATATGTTCTTGTTTGGTCAATAACTTGACAACTCTATTTTGAAAGTAGTAGTTGGTTACCTGAACCAAATGAGTTGTTGTATATGCCATTGATATAGCTGCTATGTATTTCTCCTTATCTGCATAGATTGAGTCGTCACCTGAGGACAAGCAACAATTCTAAGTTGAGGATGTTGATGTGTTGTTAAATTACAACACATTTGGTGCCTAAAACAAGGGATTTTGAGAGTTCTTCAAGCGACTTTTTAGTATTTTAATGTGTTTTATGTTAATCTTGCAGAAAAGTTAGATTTGCATGATTTTGAAAAAATGTTGTAGATTTTGCTGAACTACAGGCCTTACAAGCCAACCAACGAGACGTAGGGTGGTGTCGTAGCAAGAATCAGAGACCAAAAATCAAAAATTTTCCAAGTAAAGGTCATCCCTACGAGCCCAACCTACGAGTCGTAATACACACTACGACTCGTATAGGTGGACTCGTAGTAAGAATCAGAGGGCCAAAATGTTGGATCAAAAACTAAAGACCAAGACTACCAGACCAACATATGAGTCGTAGCTCAAGTAATGACTCGTACCTATTGGTCATACTAGTCCAGTCCAAGATGCCAAGAACCTGATATGAGACCCCGACTACAACTCATAGGCCAACCTATGAGTCGTAACTGCGAAATTTATCAGATGCTAGTTATCTTTTCTGCATAATTCCTAGGGTTGTTTTGTAAACACTATAAATAGTTTAAGTTAGATTTTTGAGAGAGAGTTTGAATAGTAGACATTTCGCCATTACATTTTGAAGCTTTTCTTAGATTTTAGAGTAGATTGTTGCTCTCTTTTAGGAAACCCATTTGGGGATTGAAAATCTTGCTTTGTACTCATTGTTGATCAATCAAGCTTGTGGGTTTACAACATGTGGTGTCAATCTCCTTCATTGTTATTGGTGAAACTCTCAACTATGTCTATTATGTGCATTTTTGTGTGTTCTCTCTTAGTCAAGAGAAGCTAAGCACCCACAACTTGGGGTTGTGGGAACCATGGGTAGTTGACTTGACATGACCTAGGTTTTGTGCATGTCTATGATTGGGGTTTTGTATGTATTGTTTATTTCCCTTCATGACTAATGTTGTTTGTTGGTGTCCAACACCAAACCCTGCATAATATCACGATCCCGACCAAGGTAATGACGAATAGAAAAAGGAAAGTATATGCCAGGATTCGGTTGATGTGTTCCCATCTAATAGACCAAACTTGACCAAGGGAAGGTTAACTGGAAAAATAGGTAGCAGTTAGTTGGAACGCCACGGTAGCCGACCAAGTGCCATGGTGAAATTTGACTTTTACCTTTTTAAGATGACTAGAAGAACCTAAGTTACCATTTTGCATGCAGTTCATCAATCATAGTTATGTTATCTAGGGTAATTAAGTCAACGAACCATGGGGAACACAATTCCCAAGTTGTCTCCAAAATTGAGTGTTTACACGAATTTTAATTAGTGTTTATTTTATGTTGTGTTTCTCTACTGTTGCTTTTCAAGCTTTATTGCGTAGTGGTTGTAGCAGAGCGCAGGCTCCGTTAGTTGCCAGCACAGGTTCGGCCATTGATTGATCAGACTGTTTGAGAAGCCGAGCAAAGGATAAGGGCATTTTCCTGAGATTTAATTGATGATAGGGTGCGAGCAGTTGATGCACGGGTTGATGCGTTTGAGACTAGAGTCCACAGAAGGCTCGAGGGAGCTAGGCCTATCGATACGAGTGCAGTGACTGAGGAGTTGGCCAAGTTCAAGGCCGGCTTACTACAGATAGTGGCAGCCCCCGTTCCAGCCCCAGAGGTAACACTGGTAAGTGATGAGGCATATGATTGACTCATCGACCGTCCGGACACCCAAGGGGTAGAGGCCCCTTGAGCATATTGATTTGGAGCCAACCCCGAAGAGGCTGAGACTTGAGGAGGAGGGACCTATACCTTAGGAGGTGGTGCAGGAGTCGCTGTTGTTAGCAGCTATTCAAAGAGAGAGAGCACAGCACACCCCACCTGGAGAGGGTACTTCAGTAAAGGAGGAGAGGCAGACTCAGGGCCCCATAGATCAGCCCAAGACTAGTGCTTGAGCACCATGATGTTTGACCACTTCTGACACCAACTCTTACTTGTTTTTATGGATTCTCTGTCCTTTTGTTAGACAATATTGTTTTTATTTTGTTTTTGTGGATATTCTTGTTGGATAATGTTTTTACTTTGGTTTTGGATAGTGGTTTTATTAACTGTTAGTTTTGTATGTTTATATATATCTATGTTATGTTTTCGTATGTTCGTCTTTTCTTTGTGTTGTTACTTTAAGGACAAAGTATCCTATTTTGGTGGGGTGATGGAAGTTATGGATTAAGGTGAAGTATGAGTAGCCTCAAGTCCATAACTTCCCCTATTTTTTATCCCAAGATTTTCTTGCCGTGTTTCTTTTTCCTTGTGGATGTTTGATTTTCTGTTGGACTGGCATGTTTTACGAAGTATAAATAATTTGTAAAAGCATAGTAATGTTATTATTTGTCATATATATAGTTCTGAGATTTTCTTTAAACTTTTTATGCAAAATTGGGTACCCTCAAAAATTTTGAGGTTGTGAGTATTGATACATTCATACACTTTTGAGTATCTGGCAATGTTTGTTCTGATATTGTGAAGGTAAGTTGAGACTGAAAGCATGACCTATAAGTCTATACTTGATTGTGGATGCAATTTTCATATTTGTTGTGAGCTTATTTTGCTCCATTCATGCATCTTGTCTAGACCCAGAACTTGGCTTGCTACTCTAAAAGTTGGTTTGGTGATGTGGTGGATATGAAAAGGATCTTAGGCCTATGTTTTTTTGAGTGAAACCACTTTTATCCTAAAATAACCCATTAGTTAAGTGAGAGAATCCTTTTTTCCAAATTTTTGAGCTTATTATATACTCATGCTTTCTTGATACCTTGCTAGCTTAACCTTGTCTGATGAAATACCTTGACCACTCTCTCCACCTGTTATGCAATCCTTGCAAATGGCTGATCTAAGAACACGCCCCTATGATATTGTTAGCCCAAGCCAAACTGTTCTCATCAATGGCATGGTATAAGATTTCCACCAAGGCATCATCAACTATTTTGTGGTCTAGGACACACCTCAAGCATTTAGTGAACTGCTCCCATGTAGTACTGATAAAATCACCAAGAAGTTGCTCAAAGTTCTTGATCAATTCTTTCAACTTGAGCTAATTCGATCTAGGGAAGTACCTCTCCAAAAAGGCCTTCTGCAATTCATCCCAGCTATTGATCGAACTCTGCAGGAGCTCAAATAACCGTAATGCCACATTTCCTGTATAAGACAATAGGAAGACACGAAGTCCGACAACATCCATAGATAGATTTTATGTTCCCATCACATTTCTGCAAACAAATGCAATATTATGTAGATGGCTATGAGGATTCTCCGATGGAAAGCCCACAAACATCCCATGGTTATCGCAGCATCTACAGCAACCCACCCAAGAGTATAGACTTTGTGTCAGCCGGTAGTGGTGCCAACACAATAGCTCCAATCACCTCCATAGCCATAGGATTCAACCTGTATTGATTCCACTAATAAGCGTTCGCATTAAAATCCTGTGGATGTAGAGTAATGTCCTCAAGAGGAGGTGTGTTCTCATGATCAACATTCTCATTCTCGTTCCTGTTTAGAGCTACATTAGCCACATTTTTGGCATTGTCTTAGGCCATTCTTCTCAATGTTCAGTGAATCTCTAGGTCAAATGGAGTCAAGGGTCTGCCTCGACTTCATGTGTTCGTCATACACTACACTTATACCCTGTAAAAAGAAACAAAAATAACAGAAAACATAAAATGTGGGAAATAAAGATCAACACCCAAATTACTATGAATAAATTAAGTCTAGTTGTATTTCCCGACTGAAACGTCCCCAAAAAGTGTCCGAAAATGTGCTTCAGAAGTGCCCGAAATCATAGTTTTCATATATCTCAAAATCCATAGGTGATATCAAAAATCCGATTTCATATTCTTGTTCAGGGGATCAAAATGTTTGGGATATGGGTCTAACCCCAATTTAAGTGTAAACGATTAACAATTTCAATTTTCATAACTTTCCTTATCCAGAATCGATCTGCGACAGTGCCGCGATGCGTAGCTGTCATGGATAGGTGTTAATTTTGTCTCCGCGATAGGTTTGCATTATGGACTATAAATGGACTTATGTCTTCTTTTGCTAGTGATTTTATCTCGGTCCAAGGCTGTTAGGTCTTGGGCCTAAGTGTTCCCATGCGTGAAAATACCTATATTTAGCCTTATTTCACCCTCATATCATCCAAGATATTCCCAAATACTCTCTCAACACTTAGCCAATATTTCATCTCCAAAGTTCAAGTCTCAAACTCATCCAGATTCTAAGGCTCTCATTCAAGCTTCAAGTCTCTATCTCCAATCTTCATCAAGCTACTCTCCAAAGTCAAGGTATGTGAGTTTCTTTCATGGGTTCCTTTCACTCATGATACCCAAGCTCTCTCTTACTTAGACTTGCATGATTTAAAGTCAATCTACTCATGGGTCTTACTTATTATGAATTTCACTGACCACTATGTTGGGGTTTCATGAAAATATAGTTGTTTTAGCATGTTTTGAGCTATGAATCTAAGATCTATTGTCAGATTTGACAAAGGGTGTTGATATATGTTGCTTGAGGCTGTTACCAAGTATCTATTCATGGTTTTACATTGAATTCTATAGCATGAATTCACTCTTGAAATGTATAGTTTTACACTAGCACTATACACCCGCCAAGTGATTGATAAAATGTCTAGGCATGATTTTTTGAGGAATTGAAGGTCCAATACATGTTTTATGAGTTGAATAACTATATTATGATGAAATTAATATATGTACATGGAATTATCTCTATAGTGTTGGGAATTGACCAAGCCTCACTCAGGGGTGTAGGCGCAAGTAACCTCATTGAGGGGTATGTACCTCGATCGCATCGCTCGGGAGGTGGTAGGCCCATGCAACCATGTTGATGGATTTTTACCTTGATAACCACGTTAGAGGGTTTGTATTCCATCAACTATTTTGGGCGATTTGTACCTCATCAACCTATTGAAGGGTTTGTATCTCATTCGCCTCTCCAAGGTGGTGGTAGGCCTTATATATGAACTATTGATAGCTTCTCCTTACACATGTATTATATTCTATATATTCATGATTTTGCTTCAAGCATCATCCATACATGCCATATTGCTATATGCTCATCCATTGCCTATGTTAGACATTTTGCTTATGGTGCTTATCACTTGTTGCATTGCATCCTACATACTAAGTACATTCAAACGTACTAACAGATACTCTATGCCTACATGATGTCACAATGTAGAAACCGAGCCCCACTTGATCCTCCTCCTCCACATGGCTAGTACGACATCTCTCAAGCTATTTGGTAAGTCCTCCTTTTCGAGGACGATGTTTATGATCTTATACTATGTTCTAAGACTATCTTTTCTTATGTATATGTTGACTATGAGGGTGATCCCGGTAGCTTGTTTTGGCTTCTGCTAAGTATATAAGTTTTAGAGGTGTTGTTGGACATGTTTTGTAATATGCTATGAGCTTTGACTCTCTCTTGACCCTTGATGTTTATGATATGAAAGTTGTCCCTTAGCCCCCTTTATCTCTATTTACTATCTCTGGTTGAATTTTATTGCTTCCACGACCAAGGATGTGTAATGATATGTTAAGAGGCTTGCTTAGGGTCCCTATAGGTTTCCCATGTGCCATGTCATGTCTAGGCCCCAGGCTTGGGTCATGACAAACTTGGTATCAGAGCACTAGGTTGTTAGATCCTCAGAGTCCAACACACAGCATCGATTAGAGTCTTATTCATGGTTGTATGTGCACCACAACTATGAGTAGGAGGCTATGAGGCATTTTTTAGGAAATATTTTACTTTTTCATGTTCTAAGTCATGCTATTAAGTTGGAATAAAGTTTTTCACCCTAATGATTGTTCTTTGCTATGCTAGATCATGCCTAACACAAGAGGAAGAAGAGCCCGCACTCCCGAGGACCAACCGACTCATGGTGAGCTTCTAGATGCTCTCACTTTGCTTCCACAAGTTGTGGCTATTCAAGCCAATCAAGGGGCCCAAACTCCTCATGCTCCTACACCGGCATCTTAGGTGAGAGACTTCATGATAATGAATCCCCCAGAATTCAATGGGTCAAAGGTGGATGAGGACCCTCAAAAGTTCACTGATGAGGTCTACAAGGTTTTGGCTATTATGGGTGTTAGATCCGAGGAGAAGGCGGAGTTTGTGGCTTACTCAAAGGAGTGGCACAAATATGGTTTAACCAATGGAAGGAGGAGAAGGGAATCAATAATGTGGTACTTTGGGAGGAGTTCAAGGCAGCTTTCCTTAATTGATTCTTCTCTCTTGAGCTAGTGGAGTTTATCAATTTGAGACAAGGGTCTATGAGTGTGAGGGAGTATGCCCTAAAGTTTACTCAAATCTCTAAATATGCTCTCCATTTGGTGGCCAATCCAAGGTCTATAATGAATAAATTTGTGATGGATGTATCCGATTAGGTGAGTGAATATTGTCTCTCCACTATGTTGATTGGTGACATGGATTTGTCACATTTGATGACCTATGTCAAACAAATGGAGGAGGAGAAGTTGAGGAAGAGGAGGCTCATGAGGCCAAGAAGGCCCATGTTGAGGAAAAGTTCCATAGTTGAAAGGATGGCCTATTCCATCAAGGCCAAAGGTCTGCTTATACATCTAATTAGAGGGTTGCCAATGACTTTCCAAGGGCTAAAGGTGTTGGGTTGTGGTTCCTAACAGTGGGTGTCCAAAATGTAGTGGCCCGTGCTTGAGGGATACTAATGTGTATTATAGTTGGGGGGAAGTTGGGCATAAGGTGAAGGATTGCCCCCGAAATCACAAGAAGGGCAAGGAGGTTTGTCTACCCGGTGCTAATGTGGTTCCTTTGGGGAGAGGTGGCCGACATGATGGTGCTCCTAAGAACAATCGATTTTATGCTTTGCATGGGAGGCAAAAGGTTGATGAGGTGCTCGACATTGTTACCGGTATGTTAAAAGTCTTTGATTTTGATGTGTATATATTGATTGATCCGGGTGCCATCTTTCTTTTCTTACCCCCTTTGTTGCCAAAAAGTTTCATGTTGAGCCCGAATTATTGTGTGAGTCATAAGAGGTGTCTACTCCTATTGGTGCATCTATTGTTGCTAGAAAAGTCTATAGAAATTGTCCCGTTTGCATTTTGCATAAACTATTGCCTTGTGAACTTGTTGAGTTGGACATGGTTGATTTTGATGTCATTCTTGTGATGGATTAATTGCATGCATACTATGCCTCTATTGATAGTAGAACCCATAGGGTCAAATTTCAACTCCCAAATGAACTCGTCCTTGAGTGGGAGAGTCATGATGTGGTGGTCAAGAGTAGCTTCATCTCTTGCATTAAAGCTTGTAAGTTATTCTCTAAGGGGTGTCTTTATCTTCTTGTTAGGGTTGGGGATATGGAGTCTAAAGTCCCTTCTATTAGAGTCAGTTTCGGTGGTAAATGAGTTTCTTAATATCTTTCTAAATGACCTTCCTGGTGTTCCTCCTGAAAGGGAAATAGATTTTGGCATAGACCTCCTCCCCGATACTCAACCCATTTCTATTCCACCTTACTGTATGGCCCCGACAAAGTTAAAGGAGCAGAAGGAGAAATTGAGGGACTTATTGGAGAAGGCTTTTATTAGGCCTAGCCAATCACCTTGGGGTACATCAGTGTTATTTGTGAAAAAGAAGGATATGTCTCTTAGAATGTTTATTGACTGTCAGCAACTTAATAGGGTCACCATCAAGAATAGGTATCCTCTTTCAAGGATTGATGATTTATTTGACCAATTGCAAGGGGCTAGCCACTTTTCTTAGACTGATCTTTGATGTGGGTATCATCAAGTAAAGGTGAGGGAGTGTGACATTCCCAAGACGACCTTCTGGACTAGGTATGTGCATTTTGGGTTTGTTGTGATGTCCTTTGGTTGACTAATGCAATGGCTATCTTCATGGATTTATGAATAGGGTCTTTAAACCCTACCTTGATTCATTTGTTGTGGTCTTCATTGATGATGTTTTGATCTATTCTCAAAACGAGGAGGAGCATGTGAGTCATTTGAGGGTAGTGTTTCAAAGATTGAGGGAAGAGAAGTTGTATGCTAAATATGAGAAGTGTGAATTTTGTTTGAAAGAAGTTTCCTTTCTAGGTCATGTGGTGTTGGGGGATGGTATTAAGGTGGACCTTAAAAAGATGGATGTGATTAGAAATTGGCCTAGACCATTGACCCCATCGGATGTTAGAGGCTTCTTGGGCTTAGTGGGTTATTATCGGAGGTTTGTGAATGGGTTCTCTTTTATTACTTCTCCCATGACGAAATTGACTCAAAAGAAGGCTAAGTTTGTGTAGACCGATGAGTGTGAAAGGAGCTTCTAAACATTCAAAGATAAGCTTGTGTCCGCTCTTATATTATCACTATCAGAAGGGCTAGAGGAATTTGTTGTGTATTGTGATGCTTCTGAGGTTGGTTTGGGTTGTGTGTTGATGCAAAATGGTAAGGTCATAGCTTATGCTTCTAGACAACTCAAAGAGTATGAGAAGAATTATCGTACCCATGATCATAAGTTAGCCATTGTTGTGTTTGCTTAATGATTTGGCATCACTATTTGTATGGGGTGCATGCTGATGTGTTCACCGATTATAAGATCCTCCAATATGTCTTCGTTCAAAAAGATCTCAACTTGAAACAAGGAAGGTGGTTAGAACTTTTTGAGGACTACATGAGTGTGCATTATCATCCCGGTAAGGCTAATGTGGTAGCAGATACTTTGAGTAAGGTGTCTATGGTAGCCTAGCTCATGTTGATGATGGTGGCATAGAGGTGGCTAGGGAGGTCTATCGGTTGGCTAGATTAGGAGTTAGGTTGGAAGAGGATGTTGATGGTGGTGTTGTCATTGTTGATGGTTCTAGATCTTCAATAGTTGAGGAGGTGAAAGCTAAGTAAGATCTCGACCCCTGAATGTGTTGGTAAAAAGGGGCAATGTGGAGGTTTTCTCTCAAGGGGGAGATGGTGACCTTAGGTACCAAGGTAGGTTATGTGTGCCTTATGTTAACGGCTTGAGGGAAAAGATTCTTGATAAGGCTTATGGTTCTTCTTACTCTATTCACCTCGTGTCTACTAAGATGTATAGAGATTTGAGAGAGGTGCATTGGTAGTGAGGCATGAAGAGGGACATTGCTAAATTTGTTTCCGGTTGTCATAGTTGTTAATAGGTCAAAGACGAACACCAAAGGCCAGGTGCCTAACCCATATCATTGAGATTCCTACTTGAAAGTGGGAAGAGACTAATATGGATTTTGTGGTCGGGTTGACCAAGACTAGAAATGGTTTTGATTCCATTTGAGTTGTGGTTGATCGGATGATGAAATTGACTCACTTTCTACCGGTTAACACTACATATATGGCTGAAGATTATGCTAGGTTGTACATTCATGACTTGGTGAGGTTGCATGGGGTTCCTTTGTCCATCATATCGGATCATGGTGCTCAATTTACTTCACACTTTTAGAGGTCCTTCCAAAGAGGTCTTAGAACCAAGATAAAACTTAGCACGACCTTTCACCCTCAAATGGATTGCCAAGCCAAAAAACCCATCTAAACACTTGAGGGCATGCTTAGGGCTTGTGTATTGGAGCTTAAGGGTAGTTGGGATGATCATCTTCCATTGATTGAGTTTGCATATAACAATAGCTATCATTCAAGCATCGGAAAGGCTCCTTTTTGAGGCTCTCTATGGTAGACGTTGTAGATCCCTGATTGGGTGGTTTGAGGTTGGGTAGATGGCTTTTTTGGGTTCTTAATTGGTTGTGGATACTATGGAGAAGGTAAGGATTATCATAGGTTTGTTGAGAAAAATCCAAAGTCGCCAAAAGTCCTATGCAGATGTGAGAAGGAGGGAGCTTGAATTTAAGGTTGGTGATTGGGTCTATTTGAAGGTGTCACCCATGAAGGATGTGGTCCATTTTGGTAAGAAGGTAAATTTAATCCCTAGATATGTGGGTCCTTATAGGGTGATGCGAAGGATTGGTAAGGTGGCCTATGAGTTGCATTTTCCTAGTGAAATGGAGTTGGTTCATTCGGTCTTTCATGTGTCTATGTTGAGGAAATGTATGGGTGATCCTAATGCCATTGTGCCTCTTCATGTTATGGAGATAGTTGAAGACAACTTATCATATAAAGTGGTTCTAGTAGAGATCTTGTATAGGAAAGTGAAGAGATTGAGGAACAAGGATGTTTCTTCTGTTAAGGTCCTTCGGAGAAATCAACAAATCGAAAGTGTTACATGGGAGGCCAAAGCGAATATGCAAAAGCGATACTCCTATCTTTTCCATCCTACTCAAGCCTATGGTACTAACTTTAAGTCTTTTATATGATTTCATGCCTCATGTTCCAGCTCCTAAGTTATTAGCATGCATTCATGTTCACATTGACAAAGTTCATGGGATTTTACACTTATGTTGAGATTTTGAAAATGATGTTTTAAGTATGTTCTTACATTCTTGTTGGTGCTGATTTCTTCATTATTACTTTTCTCATATATGATTCTTTGACATTCAGGGACGAATGTTCATCGGGGGGGGGGGGGGGGGGGATATTGAAACGCCCCTAAAAAAGGCCCGAAAAGGTGGCCCGGGAGGGCCCAAACTTTTGATTTTGTTTTTTGCGTTTCGTGGTCGGTGCTGGGGACTCGGTGGGGGGGGGGCCGCGGGGGGGGGGGCGGGGGGAGATATTGAAACGACCCTAAAAAATGCCCGAAAATGTGCCTCGGAAGTGCCCAAAATTGTAATTTTCATATAACTCAAAATATGCACGATATCGAAAATCTGACTTCATATTTTTTTTCAGGGGGTAAAATTGTGTGGGAGATGGGGTCTAACTCCGATTTAAGCGCAAACGATTAGCAATTTCAATTTTTGTAATTTTCATTAACCAAAATCAATCCGCAACAGTGCCGCGACATGCAGCTATCGCGGACATGTGTTAATTTTGCCTTCGCAATAGGTCTGCATCGCGGACCTGTTGATTTTGTTGCTAGTTATTTTATCTTGGTACAAGGCTTTTGGGTCTTGGGCCTAAGTGTTCTCATGCGTGAAGATACCTATACTTAGTCTTATTTCACTCTCATATCATCTAAGACATTCCTAAATACTCTCTCAAACACTTAGACAATATTTCATCTCCAAATTTCAAGTCTCAAACTCACTCGGATTCTAAGGCCCTCATTCAAGCTTCAAGTCTCTATCTCCAATCTTCATCAAGCTACTCTCCAATGTCAAGATATGTTAGGTTTCTTTCATGGGTTCCTTTCATACATGATATCCAAGCTCTCTCTTACTTAAACTTGCATGATTTAAAGTTGATTTACACATGGATCTTACTTCTTATGAATTTCACTGCACACTATGTTGGGGTTTCATGAAAGTATGGTTGTTTTAGCATATTTTGAGCTATGAATCTAAGATCTATCATGAGATTTGATGAAGGGTGTTGATGTATGTTGCTTGAGGGTGTTACCAAGTATATATTGATAGTTTTACATTGAATTTTCTAGAAGGATTTCACACTTGAATTGCATGATTTTACACTAGGACTACACACCCACCAAGTGTTTGATAAAATGTTCAGGTATGATTTTCTTGAGGAATTAAAGGTGCAATGCATGTTTTATGAGTTGGATTACTATATGATGATGAAAGGAATATATGTGTATGGTATTATCTCTATAGTGTTGGGAATTGACCAAGCCTCACTCGAGGGGTTGTAGGCCCGGGTAACCTTATTGAGGGGTTTGTACCTCGATCGCCTCGCTCGAGAGCTGGTAGGCCCGTGCAACCATGTCAAGGGGTTTGTACCTTGATAACCATGTTGGGGGGTTTGTACTCCATCCATAATGTTGGGGGGTTTGTACCTCGTCAATCTATTGAAGGGTTCGTGCCTCATTCACCTCTCCGAAGGGGTGGTGGGCTTGGATATGCACTATTGATGGTCTCTCCTTACAAATATATTATGTTCTCTATAAGCATGATTTTGCTTCAAGCATCATCCATACATATCATATTGTTACATGCTCATCCATTGCCTATATTATGCATTTTGCTTATGGTGCTTATCACTTGTTGCATTGCATCCTACATACTTAGTATATTCAAACGTACTAATGCATACTCTATGCCTACATGATGTCACCATGTAGGAACCAGAGCCCCACTTGATCATCCTCCTCCACGTGACTAGTACAACATCTCTCAAGCTATTTGGTGAGTCCTCCATTTCGGGGATGATGTTTATGATCTCATACTATGTTCTAAGACTATCTTTTCTTTATGTATATGTTCACTATGAGGGTGAGCCCGATAGCTTGTTTTGACTATGAGGGTTAGCCCGGTTACTATGCAATTTGAGTAGTTAACCTACTTATTTCCTCGGGGGGGGGGGTTGTAATAATTAATAGGAAAATAAATCTACACAAGTGTGAAATCAATATAGAGAGAAATTAGGGTTTTTTGTTCCCCATAACTCCCCAACTCAGTAGCATCGGATAACCTAATTCTTTTCTAGTATGTTGCATGCAGGACGGTAACTTAAGTTCACAAAGCCCTTTGGTCAAAGGTGAGAGGCAAATTTCACTATGTGACTTAGCCCATCTCTATAGTTTGTTTTACTAACCCTTACTTATTACTCCCAGTACAACCTCTCCTTGGCCCAGTTTGGTTAATTAGATTAGAACACACCAATCGAATTCTATTAATTAATTTATTTTCCTATTCTTTACTACCATAGTCTAGACAATAACACTAGGCGGGTTCTAATGTTGGCCCCCATCAGAAAACATGCAAAATGAAGAGAGTTAAGTAGTACATGCATGCACACTTTCAAAGAATTATGAATTATCCGATTTTACCTTGTTAGTTCTTCATAGTTGTCACAACCCTAGTTGTGGATTTAGCTACTCATACTTTGTGTAGATGCAAGAATCATGAATTGGAATAACAAAATTTAGCACTTACAGAATTGAATTGAGAACAAGCAAATCCAACTTCCAAGAGAATCACAAGATTAAAGATGAAATTAAAGTACAAGTGTTCTCTAAGAATCTCCAATGTAATCTCACTATTTTCTCTCTCTAATTACTGAGTTCTCTGAGTAACGTGCGAAAACTTATGAAAAAATAACCTAAAAACCTATTTATAATAAGTAAAATACAAATTTTAAACATAATAGGATAACTGGTCAGCACGCCTCACGAAAGGGATTTATGGGTCATATTGCATTCCACAACCTATAATCGGGGTCTCGTACAGTGCTGCTAGAATTTTAGACTTCAAGTTTACGATACCCCTTTATGACTTGTAAAGTAATTTACAACTCGTAAGGGGGGTTTCGTCTGATGAATCTTTAGGAAGTCCAAATCTTTGACCCTCAAGGAACGAACCATGTTCTATGACTCGTAAATCATTCCACGACTCATCTACATGTTCGTAGAATCAACTTCAGAAAATAGCCCCTTATTAGAATTGTTCAGAAAACCCTCTTTACGACTTGTAGAATGATCTACAGCTCGTAAAGGGTCTCATAGTGTATCAAAAAATAGCAACTTCTGTATCTCTTCCCAAAATTAAGGCCAAACCTGAAATCGTACAAACATAACACAAAAATACATAAAATCAACTAGCATCGCATTGAAAACACACAACATTCTAAGTTTTAGGTATCAGAAGTGCTGTATTTTGATAGTACATCATCTATCATAAGAATAATATCAAAATCAAACATCTCAAGTTACACAAGATCACATGGAAGGACTTTTTGCACTATAAAGATAAGATAACCTCGATAGACTCTTTGGGCAACAATAGATTCACCCACAGGATTATAGACCGAGAAGGGATCCCTTAGGATTTCAGGATTCCATCCAAACTTAACAGCCAAAAAAAGAGTCACAAAAGATAAATTTTTAGTCGGATAAAGCAACGCATAAACATCAAAACCAAAGACTTTTAACATACCAGTCACTACATTCGGAGTCTCCTCTATTTCCTATCAAGCATGCAAAGCACAGAACCTGTTGTTTCTTGGTGCATCACCTTGTGGAGCTCTTTAGCGGCCTTGATTATCAGGAGCCACTTGGCCTTTCTTGGGAACTTTAGGACAGTCAGCAATTTTGTGGCCCATATCACCATATCAAAAGCAACCTCCTGAACTCTTCAGGCATGCACCTGAGTGATTCTTCCGATACTTGTCACTCTAAGGATGTAGGGGTCCAACTCAGTCTGTGCCTTTGGAGGAGGCAATCTACTATTGGCAAGGCTAGCATTTCAACCTTTGCCCTATTGGAAGCGACCATTTCCACCACTATTCATAGAATGGGAGAACCCACCATTATAACGAGCCCTCTTGGAAACATTAACCCTTCTATCCTTGTGTTTCTCCCCTTCAATCTGTTCAGCATAGCTCATAAGCTTGGGAATGTCCATATCTCAAATAAGCATAGTCATATGACATTCTTTCACAACAATTCGAGATTCCAAGAATAAATTTGTGCATCCTTACATGGAAGTAAGCTACTAACATAAGAGCATACTTAGAGAGCTTTGTAAACTTGAGGGAATATTCCCTGAAACCCATACCACCCGGCTTGAGGTTGATAAATTTTGTCATTTTGGCCTCCTTAAGCTCAATGGGAAAGAAAAGGTCCAGAAAGGCAAACTTAAATTCTTTCCAACCAACCCTATCATCACCAACCCTCTCCATCAACCATTGGTTGTACCACACTTGAGCCATATCCTTTAACTTATAGGCAGATAATTTAGCTTTCTCTTCTAAAGTCACCCCTATTATGGTTAACACCTTAGACAGTTCATCAATGAAGTCTTAGACATTCTCATCAGCTTTTGACCCATAAAGCTTTAGAGGATTCATCTGAGTAAAATCTCTTACTCTAGTAGCTGGAGTGAAGACATGAGAAGGAGAATTAGCCTAACCTGGTTGGTCACTATTTGGGCAAGCATGGCAAAGGCAGTCTAGAATTCATCTTGGGTAATTGGCTCCCCCGTAGGCTCTTGAGGGACTTGGTCCTCATTGATCGGGGCCTACCTTGGTAGAAGGGCTCTTCTTGGAGGAATATTTTGTAAGACATTAAGAATATCGTCAAAGTTAAGAAGTCCTTAAGACATGATCCAAAGCACAACATTAGAAATGAAGAAGTGAGACAATTCCTAAAATTCCATCATATACTCCCACTCATATTATGGTGCACATCACACCCATGAATAGCACTCTACTTGACGTGGCATGTTGCACTCGAAGGATCATTTTAAATCCTAGAGTGTTTTGATACCAAGATTGTTAAGGCACGGGCCTAGGGCCTAGGAGTGACATGGCAAATAGGAACTCAAGAGTACCCAAACAAGTCTCATAGCATCTATATGCACTTCATAAGTTTGGAAACACATGATTAAATAATAAACATGTAATTCTAAGGGATGAGTAAGTATAACTCACGCTATAGGGAAGTAATAGGGATAGTGATTTGCATGGATTCACATAGTACATAACATATAAGAACTTAGGAGCGGGTAAGTATGACTCACATTATGGGGATATAAAGGTCTTAGGACTTTCTATGTTCCCAAATCTCATCATGAACATATCATCATAACATCAACAACATGAGATAGCCATAATCATAGTCTCCATAAGCAAGTAGCAAAACATAACACAAGCCCATATGAAGAGTTTACATGATGTCCAATAATGCCTCTAAGTCATGGAATAGGACAGGCCAAAGACATGTCTTGGGATCACCCTTAAAGGAAAGGCATAAGTAGAAATAACATGTTAGGTAGATAGAAGGTAGCTTGTCCTTGGATGATAGGACTCACCATAAGCAACTCTTACAATCCAAGCTAACCATCAAGAGATGGATAAAGATAATCTTCGGTCCTTACATGGTTAGATCATGTAGGCAAATAATATGTGTTAGTATATTTAAATGTACTAATGTAGCCATGCAATTTAGATGAACATAGTAAACCTGCATTTCAATGTTAAATAACAAAGGCATATATATTTAAAAAGAAGTATATAAAGAGAAGAGTAATATACCAATATGCCATGAAATCATGATGCATGAATTCCATAATACTTTAAACATATGGAGATGTGACCTCAACCGACATACATTGACCAAATGAGTTATTACTTAAAATTTCGATGTACACGAAGAAAGGGTGATCTATTTGCCAAAGGTAAACCATACTTCTCCTCATGGGCCTTCCATTTCAAAGAAGTAACCTTACCTTATGGGCCTCCCATTTTGGAGAAGTAACCTTATCTTACGGGCCTCCCATTTTGGTAAGGATTTTTCATGAACAAAACATAATCATCCTCAAAAGGACATAAACATGAACCTATGTTTGGCACATAGTTATGCGACTTAAGGATTTATATAAAAGGCCCTTAGGGATAGCCCCCCTCATACAAGTCCACTCGATAATAAGTCATCATCCCATAAGAATGCATATACATATACATATACATGCTTGCAAAAGAGGCATAAGTCTTTCCAAAACTTCATCATGTATATTTAGGATTAAAGGCTAAATAATTCTTTGTAATCATGTGTATTTGGGCTAAGAAGCAAAATCATACTTCAATTCATACTTTCATGCATAGGAATATCTCATTCATACTTGTGCATGTTGGTGTAAACACCCATAATTGCTCAAAGAGTCATATCATAGACATCATGTGATCACATTCTTGTCATATCCATACTTACTTGAAAACATAGTCATAATCATAATTGGGTCTTATCCCATATCATAAGCTTCATGAAAATAAATGTTCATGCATGCATATGTCATGATGAGAGAATAGCATGGTGTAAGGACTTGGACTTGATACGACCTCAATGGATCTTGAAAATTGGTTCCAGAAAGTTTTGGACCAAGGTGACACTTCATGGAAACCTTCACAATCTATATGGTGATATACAGACCATAGGAAAGCCTCATTGAAGTGGCCCTTTGCCTTGTGTGGGGGTATGAGAGCCTTTATGTGGAGTTTATGTCATGCCCAAGTCCCATTAGAACGGACCGCCACTCATTGCCGATAAGGCTCGGGAGAACCAACCTATATCTATGCACTTTCTATACTTTTTATAATGAATTTCTACAATTTAACCTGCCTTTATGCAAGTAAACAGTGATAAAGCCAAAAGAAAATGCATGTGACTAGGCCGTTGAGGCCACGGTGTCGAAAATACTAGACATGACCACACTATAATTTACATAGTCTACAAAGACTTAAGATAAGAGAAAGTATTGAATAAGGTTCGAGATAGGCTCCGCCTGAAGTAACTGTACAATACAAACATATAAGCTTTAGACACACACAAAGCTCCGGAATAGCCTGGAGCTTGGTAACAGTAGTTGGATGTCCTAGACTCTACTGGGGAGATCTACTAGCACCTGTACCTACAGCATGAAATGCAGGTCTTCCATAAGGCACGTCAGTACGATATAATATACTGAGTAAGTAAGGCGTGAAATACTATATATGAAGTAACAACTTCAAATGAAACTATGCACTGGTGTGGAATAAGAGACCACCTATGGATATAGTTTAGGATCGTATACTTTATGTTCTTTATATTACCTTACCTTTACTGTACAATTTGTGCACAACATGTAATGTAAATGACCAATTGATCAGTGGTAAACTATATGGGGATAGTTCCTGGCTAGGTTCTTCCTTAACCCCTCGGGCTACCACTAGTGATAGGATCGTCCCTGGCTAGGTGATGCTTCCACCGCTCGGGCTACCACCCACAAAAAACTATATACTTTATCTTTCAATTATTTTTGAGATGATTCTTTTGGCGGTCAAAATATTGGAGCTTTACGGATGTATATACAACATATAATGTATATATAATCATACAAGATAATATGACAATGAAGAGAGCATGTTATATACATAATAAAATGCGTGTGAAGTGAAACAACTCGTGAACTTTAT